>JBBBDQ010000432.1:1085000-1380000 GCA_037127315.1 Ascarosepion bandense
TATATATATATATAGATCTGTCTATATATAGATCTGTCTCTCTCTCTCTCCCTCTCTCTCTATATATATATACATATATATAGATCTGTCTATATATAGATCTGTCTCTCTCTCTCTCTCTATATATATATATATATATATATACATATATATAGATCTGTCTCTCTCTCTCTCTATATATATATATATATATATATATATATAGATCTGTCTATATATAGATCTGTCTCTCTCTCTCTCTGTATATATATATATATATATATATATATATATAGGAATGAGCATCTTACCTTCGTAATAGCACCATTTCCCCATGAAAAATGAAATTAATATGCCAGAAAAAACATACCTTCTTCTTACTCTGGGAGGAATGAAATTTTCTTAATTCTTTAAAAACCTTCACCTCGGTGTTTTCAATAATCATGTATATCAAATTTGAGAACCGTAATGAATAAAATCTTCCTAATTTACCTACAGATTTTCAAGTTTTGTCTGAAAAGTAACAAGACTGGTGTCAAAAACAATGTATTTAAATTCCAAATAACAAACTGCATGGTTTTCCCTTCAAAGTCATCACCATTAAGTATAATGTAGTTTTCCCTCTTCTCTGCCACACTTCCATGCACTGCTAGAAGGATTCTTCTTGAATGCACTTCAGCTCTGTCATTACGGCCCTCTTGATGTCCTCCATGCCTTCAAAACAGATCCTCTTGATGATCCCCTTGAACTTGGGGAAAAGAAAAAGTTCACAGGGAGTAAAATCAGATGAATAGAGAGGTTGTTCCATTATGGCAATTTTGTTTTAGATCAGGAACTACCAGGGGAGCATGTACATTATCTGCTGAAGCAGCAATGTTTGATAGGGTTTGACATCCTGGCTAAAATATAACTGGTCGGTTGTTTGATTTAATCTAATTGTTCCTATTAAATCGTGTAATAAAGGTTGTTTTGAATGGGCATGCTTCTATGAATGTGGGCTTCCCTTAAGACTGGCTCTATTCTAGATACTACACTTTTCCTGATCTTTGTCAATGATTTTCCTGTTGTAATCAGTTCCTGAGAAGGCATCTATATAGATGACACTACTATTTACTCTTAATAAGAAATCTGCCAAGGCATACAAAGTAAACCTTGCTGTTACTTTTGAAAAAGACCTCCAATCTGTGATGGATTAGTGTAAGAAATGGCTTGTAAATTTTAATACTTCCAAAATGAGGCTACTCTCTTTAAATTACCATAGAGAAATTTTGTTACTATCAATTAATATAGATGATGCTAGTTTCCCAGAAAGCAACACACTGCACCTCCTTGACCTCACTCTCTCAGCCAACCTCAGTGGAATGAGTACATTAAATCAATAGCTAAGAAGGTTGGGTCACTGTGCTGGGTCAGTAAGTTTTTCTAGTCAGAATCCATTTGCACATTTTTTAAATCTACCATTCATTTGTACACTGAATACTGTTGTCACATCTGATCGGGTGCTCTTGTGATTCATCTCAAAATTCTTGACAAAATCTAAAGGAGGATCTGCAATGTAATTGACCCCAATTTGGCAGCTCAACTTCAGTCACTTTCTCACTGATTAAATGTGGCTTCCCTCTGTCTTTCCTACAAATATTTTCATGGCTTCTGCACTGATGAGCTTCTTTCCCTAGTGTTCTGACTGTATGAATTTACATGTGCTGCTAGATTGGCAACTAGGTCCCACCCTTTTATCATCAAAATAGTCAAATGTAGCTGCTACTTCTACTCGATCAGTTTTTTTTTTTTTCAACTATATTTGTTTGAACCAAGTTCTTTAATTATGACTTTGTTTGCCTGTAAATTTTAGAAAAATAATTCTTGTTACCTGTGCATCAAATAGTTTCAATTGTTAATTAATACTGACTGAAAAACATTTCAAGCTTAGAATATTTAAATAAAAACTGTTGACTGACTGCATGCAAGACAAATGTTTTCTTCTGATGGAGTTAAAGTTTTGTAGAGTGAGTAGCCAGGGTCAAATGCAAAATAAGTAACAGAACTGCCCAACAAACAGAATTGACAAAGATTGCATTAACAAGAAAAAGTAAAGCAAAGAACAGGGCAAAAAAATAATATAAAGCAAATCAACAGTAATGTCAAAAAGTTCACAAACTAAGAATTGGTGTTGACATAAAAAAGCAAGTTTAGACAAGCAAACCTAGTGTTTCAATTTCAAGACATGACAGACTTTGACTAAGTCAGATGAAATGAAGAACCAGCCTATTTTATTGGCAAGGACAAAATCCCTGTGTGCATTGGCCTATAGATTTGGGAGGGGCAAGTGTTTTGCAGTTATTTTTGCATAGATTTGGAATCAACAGCTTTAAATGAAGCATTCTGCAATTTTCATTTGATAAGATTTCCAGAAAAATATCTGAAATTAAAAGATTATTTCCTGTTTATGTAATATTCTCTATTAAGATTGAATTTGCACATAACACAGATATGCTGCATGTTCTCAAGTACAAGGAATTATTATGAAAACAAAGTTGATTTTAATATCAGCTGAGAAATGAGTGACATTAACTCAAAATGTTTCTTTGAAAACATTTACATTTAAAACTTCGAAACCTACAGCTGTCATTACAAAACCAAACAGGAGTATCAAAAGGATGGATGGATTCCATTGACATACATTATTTTAATTTTCTCCCATCATTGGCAATGTTGTTTTTTAAAAAGCTGTGTTGATTTTTTTGTTTTTGTTGAAGCATTGCTTACATGTGGCACAAAGCCAAAAATATAGGGGTTGCTAATGAGGATTGAACTTGCTACTCATTCCTAATTGTTGTAGCAAGACAAGCTTGCTATCCATTATACCATGTTGAGATGCCCAAGCATGAATAAAATTGAAATAAAATTTAAACATATGAGGGAAGTGAACTGTTACTTTTTTAAAAATTTATGACAAAAATATTAAACATGATTTATTTATGAGTGTATCTCTGTCGTCAAAAATGTCAGAAATATGAGAAGATTATTAGCTGTTTCCCCATAGCTTATCCCCATGAGCATGACAAGAGTGGAGATATATATATAAAATGTAGAATATTTGGTATTTAAGTCAGGTAAATTCTGATAGACAAACTCAAAAGAACTCAATGTTAAATTTATTTAATTTAACAGAGTAATATAATCTAGAAAAAGTTTTAGATATTTTACAATATGTATTTCGCAGTCAAACTGGCCCATCAGGTTTGCCTGTGAAATATGTATTTTCTAGATTATATATATATTATATATATATATATAAAACAGTTATATTAAAGAGGATGTGTGTGTGTGTGTATATATATATATATATATATATATATATATATTCTTCACTACTCAACAACATAATTATTGTGAAAAAAATAAAATAAGGTACTGTTAAAGAGCAAACATGCAGCAAGGGCTTTCATGGCTGGCAGTAAATTTTGCGAACGCTGCCTCAGTTTTGTTTTTCTCTCTTCGTGAGTGGGACAGGAGGGTATACATATATATATATGTGTGTGTGTGTGTGTGTAAATAAACAGCCTTTATGATAATAGAGAGGATTAGGTTATTTACAAGAATTTTATATTTACAAATTTATAAAGAAATAAATATACAATGTTTTATTCATAAATTTATAAACATTTGCTAGATTGTTAAAATATGTGAACCAACTATAACAAAATTCTTATTTACTATTTGATAAATTTCAAATCTGTTGACAATTAGCTGATATTTTGCCAACCATTTCAATAAACAATCCAATAGTCTTTATTATTTTTATTGTCAATTCTCAATAACAACGGAAATATATAAATACATTTTCAAGTTTTATTACAATTCTGATCATCACTTTTTTAAAAAAAACAAGCATTGTCGAGGAGTGAAGGTAGTTAAAATAACAGCAGTGTCAAGGGAAAAACTATCCTCTTCACAATTTACTTTTTTTCTGTAGGCTTTGAATGTCCAAGTTTGCTCAAAAGAAGATAATTGAACGGAAATAAAGTTGTTATTGCTAAGATTTTGCTCTGAATCTTCGTTTACTTGCTACAACCCTTCAGGAAGTTTGCAATCATGGCTCTCCACAATTTTATGTCTTTTCTAGCACTTTATAATTTTTTTTTTCTTTTATTTCTTCAAAATCTTATTTCTGCCATCCTTTTACTGAAGCTTGCTAGGTAGGTTATGCATTGTTTTTCTTTATTCTTCTTGCTTTCAATCTTGTCCTGTGAATATCGAATTTTCCAATCCCTCTTTTATCATCTGTGCCCTAGAAATATTCACTCTCCCTTTCTTCTATTCAGTATAAATGTCTTTCTTTGTTTCTATTTTCTTTAAAACTTGGTTGTTGCTCACATGTTTGGCCTATGATATTATCAGCATGCTTCAAGTTTCTTGTTAATCTCAGAAGGGATTGTCTTGTATTCACTGACATATAGGAAGACTGATATTACGTTCAAGTCTTGTACTTTTTTCTTTGTTAGTAATAAACTTTTCCTGTTGATTAGCTTTTAGAAGGCATCTTTCACTATGCAGTAGCACCTTTCAGTGTTGCATTTTCCATCCTCTCATTTAAATTGTTGTTCTTGTTTGATTTTTGTATCTCCAATTTGTAACTTGCATGGTCTGCTGTTCCTTTTGCTAAAAACCGTATATTCTGTCTTGCAAGTGATTTTTTTTTTTTTTTCCCTTTCCTTCACTCTCTTTTATAGGACTTCTTAAGGCTTCTTTTTTTATGTCTGCTATATGTCATCCGCATATCTTATGTTGTTAAAATTGTGGACACCAATTATGAATCTCGGTAGGAGTTCTCATTCCGTCAGAATTGCCTTACTGTAAAAATCTAATGAGTTCCGTAAGAAGACACATCCTTGTTTTACACACATTTCTATGTTGATATATTTACTGAATTATTGTTATATCTGTATGCAGATGGAGTTTGCAACTAGTATAGTTTCTGGATTATTCTAATATCCTTCCCAAATATGTCAAGGTTATTTAACAGTTCTTTGTGATATACATTACTATAAGATTTATTATCTGTAGAGCATTTTATTACTGCTTGTGACTTTTCAGTCATTACTAGATTATCTGATTTGTGAAGCATTTTTTCACTGCTTGGGACTTTTCAGTCATTACTTCATAATCTGATTTGTGAAGCATTTTATCACTGCTTGGGACTTTTCAGTCATTACTTCATAATCTGATTTGTGAAGCATTTTATCACTGCTTGGGACTTTTCAGTCATTACTTCATAATCTGATTTGTGAAGCATTTTATCACTGCTTGGGACTTTTCAGTCATTACTTCATAATCTGATTTGTGAAGCATTTTATCACTGCTTGGGACTTTTCAGTCATTACTTCATAATCTGATTTGTGAAGCATTTTATCACTGCTTGGGACTTTTCAGTCATTACTTCATAATCTGATTTGTGAAGCATTTTATCACTGCTTGGGACTTTTCAGTCATTACTTCATAATCTGATTTGTGAAGCATTTTATCACTGCTTGGGACTTTTCAGTCATTACTTCATAATCTGATTTGTAATGCTTTTTATCACTGCTTGGGACTTTTCAGTCATTACTTCATAATCTGATTTGTAATGCTTTTTATCACTGCTTGGGACTTTTCAGTCATTACTACATTATGATTACTGAAGCATTTTATTAGTCTTTGTGAACTTTAGTTGGTAGTTTCACTGGCTACAGTTTATGTTATGGAACATTAGTTTCATAAGAATTTCACATTACATTGCTTATCTATTGAACACCTTTAGGTATGTTGTACTTTAAGTTGTTATATTAATTAGAGCATGCCTTTATCATTATGACTATTTTTGGAAAAGCCTTGTTTAAGTACAAAATAAAGCAGTTATTGAATCTCTGTGCTTGTAAGAAACTAAAGTTCTTTGTTTTGTTTCTATGGATTTTAGAAGATTCTGTCCCATTTTAATTGTAATCTAAGTGGAAATCGTATAAATTTAGAATTGGACTGAATTTTTCATGATTGTTATTTTTCAATATTTTGACTGGTTGGTTTCCAGTCTTTGTTTGATGAATAACTAACTCCTGTTACATTTGCTTCATGAGTACAGGAGAGCTGACTATCTGAAGATAAAAAAACAAAACAAAAACAAATAATAAGATTAGCATGACATTTAATAGTGTTTATAACTTGACACACTTCCTAACCCAATAAGTAATAACATTTCTTTTTATTTATTTATCACTTTAACAACATCTTTGATTTAGATTTTACATATTCTTTCTTCTCCTATGTTGATGGGTAGTTATATTTATTTTTGGGGAAATTTTCTCATACCATCTCACTGTATTTATTAAAACCATCCCATTTATTAACACTTTTTTGACATTTTAAAAATGAAGGATACACTTGAAGCAACAGAAATCCGAAGACATATTGGGATCACTAAGGATGCATTCCAAAAGCTAAGCAGAGTATTAAGAGAGAGAAAAATTTTGTGAGAAACAAGGGTATGTGATATTTATCCTCCTGTATGGCAGCAAATCCTGGACAATCTCCTTGAAGATTAAGAAAAACTTGAAACTACAAAAATATGGTTCTACAAAAAGATGCTGAGTATTTTTTTTTTTTAATCATACCACCCCAAGCAAGGCGAAATCGCCACTGATGCACAGGGGGCTACGTGAGAAGGAAAAGATCGGAAAAGAGAAAAACCACATCCTAACCAGGAAACAAGGGATGAGCCTTTTCACCTGTTCAATAGACGTGGGTGGAGTGTGAACCGGGCGATAGTTTAGTCTATCTACTCCAATTGAAAAAAATAAAAAATAAGAAAAAAAGAGTGAAAAGATTGGAAAAGAGAAAAACCAGAAACCACATCCTAACCAGGAAACAAGGGATGGGCCTCTTCACCTGTTCAATAGACGTGGGTGGACCATGAACTGAACGTGTGAGCATTGAGGAAGATTTGGAGAAAATGGAAACAAAAAGAAAACTCCTAATTAACATCAGGAAGAGGCAGCTGTAATTTTGGGGCATGTAATGATGAAGGAAGGCTTGGAAAATCTGATACTCACAGGACAGATTGAAGGACAGAGAAAAGCAGTGTGTAACATTCTTAAAAAATGAATGCTAAAACAGGGTTTGGAGAAATAAGAAAAAGACAAAAGTTATTAAGAGTTAAAAGGAACAGAAGGATGTGGAGAGTTGTGGTCACTTATGCCATAAAAATGATTTTCTGGATCCCAAAATCACCTTATTTAGATGCCCCATTTATTACATATTGAGAAAATTTTCAGCTTTGTAAGTTCCATCCGCTTGAGCACAGATTGCCTTAAGAAAGGCATGAATATCTCCTCCCTGCTGTTAGAAGCTAAATAGCTGGATAACAAAGTCCATATCAGTCTAAACTTTGAATTTAAAATCCTAGAGGAAGCAGTAAAAAAAAAAAAAAAATAAACAAAAAACTCTCCACTATGTTTCCAAAAAAGATGTTGCAATTTGTAAATAATTAAGTAAAGGGAACTGTGGAGAGCCATGATCACCTACTCTCTGAAAGTATTTGTCATTAAAAAAACTTCTATAAATCCAGTTTATTTTTATACACAATATCTTCTAGCTGTTAATTTTTGTCTTTTTTAAATCATTTCACCCCAAGCTAGAGCAAGGGGTTACATAAGAGGTGAGTGATGAGAAAGAGGAACAAGTTACAAGAATGTCAGAGAATGGGTAAGAGAAGGATGAAAACCCTCATGGGAAGAGAGCTGCATGAGAGTAGAGTGGAAAGGAAGGAGGATATGATACCAAGTCAAGGAGATAAGAGATGGCAATTGACTTTGCATTTAAATTCTTGGAGATTGTAGCTGTCAGGGAAGCAAGTATATAGAAGAGAATTCCACAGTTGGGAAGTGTGAGAAAAGAAGCTAGTAGAGTAGAAGTTGCAGTAACATTTGATTGGTTCCACTGTAAAAGGGTGGGACCTAGCTGCTAGTCTAGTAGTTTGACTAAATTCATGCAGTGGGGGAACTAGGGAGCTAAGCTCATCAGAGCAGATGCCGTGAAAGTATTTGTAGAAGAGACAGAGAGAAGCCACATTACGTTGGTGAAAAAGTGACTGGAGTTGAGCTACCAGGTCAGGATCAATCATATTGCAGCTTCTCTGTTGGATTTTGTCAAGAAGCCTGAGATGAATAGCAGAAGCACTCCACCAAATGTGACAGCAGTATTCAATGCATGGGCAAATGGTAGATTTATGTATATGCAAGATGGATTCAGATGAGAAAAACTTCCTGATCCCTACACAGGGAACCAACCTTCCTAGCAGCAGATTTAGCTATGGATTCAATGTAGTCATTCCACTTGAGGTTAGCTGATAGTTAGACCAAGGAGGTCCAGTATTTTGCTTTCAGGGAGACTAGTCTGATCCATTCTGATTGTGGGTAGGAGCAGTTGTCTCTAGTGGTTAAAAGATAGCAGCTTCGTTTTGGAAGCATTAAAATTCATGAGCCATTTCTTACCCCAGTCCACCATGGATTGGAGGTCCTTTTCAAGATCAGCAACAAAGTTTGATTTGTCAGCTTTACCAGATTTCTTATCGAGGCGGGAGTAAATGGTTGTGTTGTCAGTATAGATGCCTACTTGGGATCTGATTGCATCAGGAAGATTGTTGATGAAAATCAGAAAAAGCGTAGGACCCTACCTTCATACGCAATTTGAAAGGAAAGACTGGATTAGGTCAAACAATCATCCAATAGCCCTATAGCTTGCTTAGAAGACCAGCATGCCAGATTCTGTTAAATGCTTTGAAGATAATTAGTGTAACAGCTGGAACTTTGCTGCTCTTATCAAGAGCCTGGTATATATACTCTGTGATTGTCGTTAACATATCAGCAGTAGACCTGGCGAAGCGTAAACAATACTATTTATTGGAGAAGAGGCTGTGAGTTGTAAGATGTTGAACCACGTAAACATTGATAATAACCTTATGCACTTTGCCAAAACTTGGTAGGATTATATAACAAACAACTTATTGTTTATTTATAAAAAGATAGACCACCCATAAACTTGCAGGGTTTCTTTTAAAAACATTTTATGATACAAAAATGAAGTAACAATATTATCAATTTTACTATTAATTACACATATTTTAATTTATATTTGCAATAATTATAATTACTTATATTATACAATTGGGGCCAGCTCCATCTTTTTTATGTTGTAACCAAATTGAAAAAAAAAAATCATCTGCACACTCCATTATTGTCTAATTCCAATATTAGCTTATTTTAAAAGCAACAACACTTTGTCATTTTCTCTATTCTATTCTATTTTCAATCATTACTTATTTATTGGTGTGTGTGTGTGTGTCTCTTGAAATGTCATCAATCATGAGAAGCTGATTTTTTTCAAGGAAACTCATGGAAATTCCTAGTTATTAAACAAAAAGAAGCTGTGGAAAACTTGTTCCTGAACTTGCTGAAGGTCAGTCAGTCAGTTAAGTGCCATACGTGATACACACTTTGGGCGATCATGTCTTGAAAGAGACATGACTGACTGGTCTGAGGATTATCCTGCAGTAGGTTGCTATTGCTTTCTGCAGTAGACTGGTTGCTAGCCAAGGCTCTAGAACCCAATCTGTCCTATTATTTAGCCCATAACTGGAGGGAAGAGACAGATTAATACCTTTCCCAAGGGTATTTGGGCATAAGTGAATGCAGGGAATTCAACTGGAATTTGAACTCTGCTCCCCAATTTTTCGTTCCAAGCCGATATCCACTGCGCCACAACACTCATTGCAGAATGTACATAGCATTAAAAATAAATTAACAGTTTGGTGGGGATCTATTACAGCCTTTTAGGATCAAAATTAAGGAGTGCCACATGTTTTTGTACTTTTTGTTGCTATCCTAATTTTTAGGAACTTGTTTAGGTTCTTAGTAACTTAAAACTCTCATTTCTTTTTTACACATTAAATATAAATAAATTAAAATAAAAATCTTTTGATAAGTTTTTTTAATCGGTATTTTTAAACAGTTTCTATCTCAAATAATTACTTCACTTCTTGTGAATTGCATGTCTCTGACAGAATTTCCTTCTCTTTGAATTTAAAATGATTTCTTGAAATAAAACAAGATTTTCTTTTTCTGTTTTTATTTTATTTTTGTTGCTATTTTTGACCTAGAATCCCAATTATTTTTCATTTCTTGTCTTCAGTTTTCTCTCTTGCCCCTCTCTAATCCTTTTATCATCCCTGCTTTAATCAATGAAATAATGAATTGATTTCCTTAAGGTATAAGCTCCATGGTATTTTTTTTTTTAAACTACTCAATGAACAACTCAAAGAATTAGTTTTCCTCCTCCTCTATTTCTTTGCTGCTCTTTTCCTATGCATTTTTCTTTCTCTTTCCTATATCTACCATTTCTTTTCAAGAGATGGGCAATCATGGCTCTCCACAGCGTCCTACAGTAATTTCAGCAGGTTAAACTATGACTTAGAATTGTTTAACTATAGACAAGAATATGCTTCCAGTAATTCTTTTTTCAGCATTAGAAACAAGTGCATTTTTTTAATTATTATTCACCTATATTTTGCACACACACACACACACAATGGCTGTCTACTTGATTTTGGTCATGCATGACCACTTTGTTATATAGAAGAAAGTATTTGTAACTCAGATAGTTTCTAATGAAAGACTCTGGTATAACATAAATACCACTCTATGAACATCAACTACCATAGACCTTTGGTAATAATACTGAAGAAGACTTGTGATAGCTTCAGTCACTAGTTTTATTGTTAGGGTTATCGTTCTCTTAGACTGGTTGCTATCTAAGGTTGAAGAACTCAGTCTACTCAACTATTTAACTATTTCTGGAGTAAGAACTGGATCTATACCTTTTCTTTTCAAAGGTATTTGCATAAAAGTGAATGCTTGAATACACTCACCCTATAGATTTCTCATTCCTAGAACATACACACACACAGTATTTGTTTATTCAAAAATGTTTTGTTGAATAATCTGGACATATTATTTATATTTATTTTTGTAATGATTTTTTCTAATTCTCTAATCAATTTCATTTTCTTGATGCTGTGATAAAATTAATGAAAGAAGGCACTGTAGATTGTTTTCCTTTCCCAACTACTATATATATATATGGCTAAAATTCCTCCTTTTAGGTTTAAACTTCCTCATTTGCAGCCTAAGGGCATTCTATTTGAGAATAATTTTAAAATGTGGCATTTTTTCTGATAGAAAAATGAACCAAAAATAAGAAAGTTGGATTAAGCAAAATTTTAATGAAAACTGCACAAAGAATTGGTTATGTTTTCTGCACAAAGAATTGGAGTTTTGGTGCAGTGCATATTGGCTCAGAATAAGAAAGCAGAGAACTGAATACAGATTCTAGCTGAATTTGTTGGAATCAAATAAGCCCAAACACCATTGGGAAAAGTATTAATCCATATATTCTCCCTCAAACTATGGGTTAAATAGCAAGACAGATTGTGTTCTATAGCCTTGGTTGGTAACTAGTCTACAATAGAAAGTAATGGCAACCTCCTGAAAAAAAAAATTGTGCCCAGTCACTCATGTCACTTTCAAGACATGATTGCCCAAGTGTGTCTCATGTATGACACTTAACTGACTTGCTCTACACAAGGAATCAGTTCAATATTCTGCACAACTTTGGGAATGGGAATGATAATTTTTAAAGTAATAAACAATATAAGATTAAAGATTTTATATATTGATTACAATCAAGAAATTATGGGTTGTTTTTATATTTAGAACAATTTGTTTTTTAGAACAGTTCTGTTTTTTCATGATTATAACTTGTCAATATTACTTCAAAATTTATAATTATCAGGTGTGTGCAAAAAAAATATTTACATCAGGAGTTCAGTCTCTATTTTTTGTTTGTATAACCCACATCTACTTGACATAAGTTTAAACTGACATATTTTTCAACATCTTTTGACCATTTGGCTTAGTTTGTATTTTCTCAGTTTCAGATGAAAAATTTCCCATATATTTCAATGAAATATTTCCTTTGAAAAAAATTACAGTTTTTATATATATATATATATATATATATATATATAATCTGGAAAAAAAGAAGGCATTAGTTTAAACTGATGCCAGGAAGATATGGTTTAAACTGTTGTCTAACAATTGCCATGAAGCCTAAATTAACAAGATAAATGAATGTTTACCCACTCCTCTACAAGAGTTGTGACACAAGATTAGTTTTTAAAGTGTGGAACAGGAGCATGGACACTCGGTTCAAAGTTCAAATATTACCCAACTCTCACTGTTGCAGCAACTGGGTTAACAAGATAAAGGTATTGCAGCCACATGGTTTTTTTCAAAGTGCAATTTACACCACTTTGACCTACTTTTATAGTTTTCCCTACTATACAGAATGGCATGAAGTAAAAATAAAATTACAAGTAATTTATATGAGAAAACTTTTTGAATGTTTCCAGACCTCTTAAGATAACAAATATTTACTAACATTTATGTTAAAGATTGATGTTTGTTGTTGCTGATGTGGAAGGCTTGATATATGAGTCTTTTCAATTACTTAGCTTAATACAATATTTTTTATGAAGTTCTTTGCAGATATTGAAAACCTCCTGAAAAATTTTTTTTTTAAACTGTAAAGTTATGCCTTTTCGCAATTATTGCAGTGGTATCAATTGTGAAAATCTCAGGCAAGGTTATTTTTGGGGTCTGAGAATATGAAAATTTTTTCTCTCAAATTCTAATTTCTTCATTTTTAGGCCATTTTGGCTTAAGTAATGCCTCATGGGAATGCTGCAATCTTGGATATCAGGAGAGAATTTTCGGTTTGATTATTCAACAGGGTTACATAGTTGATGTTTTCCTCTGACTATTTCAAGTTTATTTAATTGATTTTTAGTGATATTCTGAGCTGTTATCTTAAGAGATTGGAATAGCAAAATATTAAAAAGTGGAAATACTTTGAGAGAAAAAAAGAAAATGCTGAAATTCTATGGGCAATTTCCTTACAAACGAAGAAAACTCTAAGGGATTAATGTAGATAGACACTGAGAATGCCATGAACTGAAGAAATAAAGAAGTTTTAAGGAGAATGGGAACTACAAAAAAAAGTAGTACTTACAGTAAGTGCAAATTTCCAGTAAACACAAGAAAAGAAGGCCTGGAGAATCTAGCATTCACAGGATGTACTATTTACATGAAATGCAGTGAAAAACTTTGAATAAAATATTTAACAAGTATATGTGGATGGATGGCAAAATAAGGACAAAGAGTGAATGTTGAATCCTTACAAATGGAGAACAGACTCTAAGCAATGGATTTGCTTCTTTGGACATGCTGAGAATTTTATGTATAGAACACATGAGCAAGGAAGTTCTAAAGAAAGTGGTAACTAAAAAGATGCTTATGTTTAAGATAAAAAAAGAAAAAAGATCCAGATGAGGAAGGTTAGCCTAGAAAATTTAATACTTCTGAAGGAATGTGATAAATTGATGATGATAGAACCCTTGCTAAGTTTATATATGCATAGGTAGAAGATAGAAACCTGGGTTGTGTAATAACTTGTTTACGAATGAAAAATATACAAAAGTTCTACAATGTAATTGTATTGAATACTTTTTAAAACAACTGTGTACTGGTCTAATTTAGTTATGACCAAAACCTAAATAATTTATATATATATTGGGCACCCACATACAAGCCTGTTTCCCTGTATCACAGCTCATCAGTGTGGCGAGACTACCACTTGCTTCCAGCCAGAATTGAAACTTGATAGATTTGGTGTCAGAGTCCCTACTCCTCAAGCCATAGGCACATGGAATGAAAGAAGGGAAATTTTAGTGTTATATATATGCCATGTATACACACCCAGTCACCGGGTGAACTCAATTCATTACTAAAGGGTAACAATATTATATATATATATATATATATATATATATATATATATATATAATATTGCACACTAGTTACTCCATGTCAATTAAACCAATCAATGCAACCCCAGAAAATAGATTTTGTTCATTTTGATATATGTTGTACACATAATAGTCATTTGAAAATCCTGAAAATTTTAGGTGTAAATTCCTAGTTAAATGAAAAGTTGAAATTTTGCTGAATCATAAGATATAAGGTTTTTTTTTGTTTTTTTTTATTGGATCATTGAGTGTGAAAATGTCTGTTGACAGAAAATGCTGATTCAGCAAATATTTCAATTTGGAATATCTTGTGAACAGTTATAAAGTTTTATTTGAAAGTCTCAGGATTTTCTAATGACTAGAATGTATATCAAATTTTTAAAAAAAAAAAATTATTTTGGTTGTTAGATTTTTTCATTTTTGATTGAATTGACATGGAATGATCCAGACTGGTGCCAATAAAATAGGGCTCAGCATATAGAACAGGGTTAAAATTTAAATTAATAGTAAATATTCATCTTGGGGTGTTTGACAAAATCCAATGGAAGATCTCCAAGGCAATCTATCCTGATATGGCAGCTTCACTTCAGTAGCTTCTCATTGACAGGATGTAGCTTTCCTTAGTCTCTTCTACAAATATTTTCATATCTTTTGCTCTGATGAGTTTCTTTCCTGAGTCGGCTGACCGTGTGAATTTACACATGCCACTAAATTGGCATCTAGGTTCCACCTTTTTACTGTCATAATAGTCAAATGTAACCACTACTTCTACTCTATCAGTTTTTCTTTTGCACTTCCTGTCTCCTGCCTGTGGAACTCCCTTCCACATACCCGTTTCCATGATTGCTACAATCTCCAAAATGTTATATCAAAATGTGATATCAATTGCCATCTTCTGTCTCCATCATCCCCATCTTTCTCTCATCTTTTCTCTGACATCATCTTTTCCTTGTTTTTTCTTTTTATCCTTTCTCTCTTTTTTTCTTTTATCTCATTGTAATCTTCTATGCACCAGGGGTGTTCTTGCCTTGCTTGAATTGAAACAATAGGGGAAATATGAAAAAAAAAAAGTTAGTCTCCCCCCACTCCTCGGGTAGCACAACACAATGCAATTGTCAGTAGCTCATGTTTAGATCATGCATGAAAGTCAAAGTTGTGTAACTGGCAAGGAAAAAAGTATATATATATATATAAGGGTCATTTAAATGTAAATCATCTGCACAACTAACATCAACATTGCCTGATGATGAGAATCGATCTCGAAACATAGAAATTTCTGTGTCGCAATGTTCAATTGATACATAACTATATAATTATATTAAGTTCTATAATACTCATTATATTGAGCACGGTTTATAATAAAATAAATGCCAGAGCACTCAAAATAAAAAAACAAACCTTGAGTCCACTTTACCTGGAATTACATATATATATATATATATATATATATATATATATATATATATATAAGCAATGGAATTGTCAATGATTCAGAATTAAACCAACCATTTCTAAAGGAACAGCACTTATATTATTATTTATTTATTTGTACTAGAGTTCTCTGAAGACTTAGCTCAAGATCCACTTAGGGTTATTGAAGGAGATGTGACACGAATGGAAGAGGTAGAAAGGGAAGATTATGAGGAGAAGGTGGTTATAGGTATTATGTTTAATATTCACCAACTGTTTGAGATGGCAGGAAAATGTTTCCATTGTTTGTAAATTGTCTTTAAATAAGTACTTTGAAAATCAACTGAAACATGTGTTAATATTTTTCTTTTAGGTAAAGTAACCTGAAAATGTCTTCTATAAGATGATTAAGTTATGTGGAAAAGTTTTAGTTTGAACTAAAAACTGAACTAAATACTTTATGGAAAGTAAGGAATATTAATTAGTACGTAAACATTTTCAGATTAGTGTCCCTTGACTAATATTTATAAGTTACCTCCCTTACATCGCATTTGGCTGATTAGCCCGGGCTTTTAAAAAAATAATTAAAAAAATAGAAAACATGTGCTGACTTTCAAAAATTCATATAATTTTAATTTACAAAATAGATTATGGAGTTTAAGTTTTTTATTATTTATTTTTAATTTAATAAATTTTTATTACATTATTATAATTCTATTATTTACGTTATCAGTAGTCATTATTGACTTGATTGAAAAATGAAAATAATTAGAATCCTTGTGTGGAAAATTTTTATCAGGTTTGTTTTTATAAAACCTTTCTTCGAACAACAGTAATAATTTGAATTTTATTTTATTTTATGCAGCATTGTCAACATTATTTGTTTTTACTATTATTTCTTTTATCTCATTTGCTTTTTATTATCATCATAGATTTTCTCAAAAAAAATATATAAAATTGCCAAACAATTTGTTATTCATCCCAATCACTCAGAGAAGAATATTCTCTGTTTTTTTTATCCACATTATTTATAAATGACTGCAGAATGATAATTTGTGTTGTTGCAATGAAAGGCAATTGAAGTTAATAATTTAGTAGTGAAATATTAATAATTTTTTAAAAGAAAGCTTGAAACCGTTTTTAGCAAAAAAAAAAAAATTGTTTTTACTTCAATAAGTTTCCATCACATCATTGCAGCTGTCATTTGTTAAGTTTTATTAACAATTTGATTATTTTTTAAAGATTATGATTAGTTTCTTATGCTTGCACAATATTGTTAAAGGGAGTAAAATTACTTACCAGGATAAAAAGATGCTATAAATGAGATTGCCAGGAGGGAACAAGAGAAAACATTGAGTTGGAAAAAATAGACGAAAAGAGAAAGATTTTGCAAGATTAGAGAGCTCTTATTTCCAAAACACTACTTTCAGGAATATCCTTATGTTTTTGATATTCTTTTAATGTAGATTTATCCTTGTATTTTCTTTTTATTTATTTAGACAGCCAGTTAAATGTGAGATATAATTCATGCTTTGGCAATCACGTATCTTTCCATTCATGATGAACTAGGCAGAAAGTTTTGCCATTTTTTTCTGCAGTCGACTGGTTGCCAACCAAGGCTATAGTATTTCCTGCTATTCGCACTCCAGGTGGGGAGGAGAATAAATGGAGTCATACCTTTACCAAGGTTATTTGCACATGAGGGAATGTAACAAACATAACTCAAAAGCTAATAAATTTAAGAAGTTGTGTAAAATCTTTTGATGAAATAGGATTATTATAGAATTTTTTCTTTGTGTTTTTGTAACTAAAAATAACATACACTTCAGGTATCCCAATTTTTTAAAAGTTGTGTTTTCATTATTAATTTTTTAAATTTGAAAAAATAAACCTCTAATGCCTTTGTCAGTTTTAAATGGTTACATATCAATTAAGTGCCACACATTATATACACTTGGGTGATCATGTCTCTTTCAATCCATAACTGACTAGGCAGAAGATTTTCTCATAGTAGGTTGTCATTTTTTTTCTTTTTTTTTTTTTTTTTTGTGGGAAACTGGTTGCCAACCATGACTATAGAACCCAATCTGTCCTGCTGATCAACCCATAGCTGGAGGGAGAAGAGATGGATTAATACCTTTTCCAAGGGTATTTGTGCATAAGTGAATGTAATGAATTCAACTGGAGTTTAAACTTTAGCATAAATAAATCAGTAAGAAGTAGCCTCATGTTCCTCATCCTTAGATTGCCTTGTCAGTGAAGCTTCAGAATATGCATTGATTGCATCTTAGTGAAAGAGTGAAAGTCCTTGAAGGAGGCCACCTGTTTGCCTTGGGTAGCAACCTGTGATGCTTGAGGAAGGGATTCTGGTAGTTAGGATTTTTAGGAGTTGGGCTATACATACATTCCTAAACTTCAACATACCACTTAGGGCCCCACTTGAGAGACGGGTGGTTGGAGAGGCCCAATTAAAAATAGAAAAAAAGAAGCCATCAACAAAAGTATGTATGAAGAATTAAGAGACAAATATCATAACTACAACCCATTCTACACAGATGGATCAAAAATCATATAGGATAAGTGCAGTAACCACAAATAGACAAATTCATAAACAAATCAGGCTACCAAATAATGTATCTATCTATACAGATGAACTACAAGCCATTAAAATAGCATGTAAAATTATAGAAAATTTGAAAGGTAGTAAGTTTATAATATTTTCAGACTCCTTATCTAGTTTAACAGCAATTAAAGAAAAGAACACAAATCATCCCTATATTCAAGAAATCCTAGAAACTTATTTAATAAAGAGCAAAGCAATATTGGCCTGTTTCTCTATCTCTACAGGCATCAAGGAAAATCATCATGAAGCTGACACACTGGTAAAAGAGGCAATGAAAATAACCATCATCAAAATCCCATATACAGATTATAAAAACAAAATTGCCTAACATATCAATAGAAAATGGCAAGTAATTTGAGACATGTTCCAAAATAATAACCTACATGAACATCAGCCAACAGAAAGAAAATTGTAGAGCCATTGGCTGACCATAGACAAGACACAGTGCTCAATGGAATAAAAATTGAACTCTCATCTCTCTCTCTCTCTCTCTCTCTCACAGACACACAGCAGAAACTACACCTTGTTGTTCTGACTGCAACTAATTTCTCACCATCAAGGATATCTTGACAATGCAAGAAGCACAAAATAAATATACCTAACAACCATTACCAAGCACAAAATCTTGACATACTCTTCAAAATGTATGTACTGCCTAAATAATAAGATATCTGAAGAAAATAAAATGCTTCAACTTCTGTAGAAAAAAGGGCGTGAACTTGGAATCATACAACTTGCGTTTTGAAATACACCTGTATACTGTACAACTTGTAATATTTTGAAAACAATTTAAAAAAAACTCACAACCACTTGAAACATTTTAAAACATTCCTGAATAAAACAAAAATCTAGTTTTAGCATTAGATGAGCAAGAGGAGTTGATATGCTGGTAAAACAAATGAACAATCAATCCTCATTCCTTAGGAGTCTGTTTGACATGGAGGAACCCTCATTTGGGCATTATATTTATTATAATTATTGTCTATTAGCTTTAAAATAATATGTATTTTATTTTTTTTGTTTCCTGATATAAAGCCTGCAATTTCGGTTGAACTCAATGATGTAGATTAGTTGTTCTTTTTTGGTTCTTCCCTGATAGCTACATTCTCCAAAAGTTTAAATGTGATGTCAATTGCCATTTTCTGTTTCCTTGAATCCTGTCCATCACTTATCCTTTCTTTGACACACCTTGTACCAGATTCTTTTTTCATTGCAACCTCCTGCACACCAGTGGTTCTGCTTTGCTTGGGATGAAATAATTAAAAAAAAAAAAAAGTATTATTATTAAAGTATTCACAGCAGAAGAACTGTTTGTGTAAAGAACAATGGTTGGTTGTTTTTTTTTTAAAAAAATGGTGCGTGAACCAAATGAAATTTAATAGCAATATGGCAGAGAGCTTCTGGCTAGGGTTACATGTAATGTTCAGGCTATACACTGGGAGAAAATGTGGAATGATGGAATCTCAAGTAATGGCTAGATTCAGAAATGAGAAAGAAGTCATCTACTTCAAATATTATTATGGTGGATGCTGGTATTTAAAATAGACGGCTCATTTTATTCTTAAAATGGAAAATAGTCTTGCTTAACTGTGATCACTCTCTGTAGCCGAGTGGTAAAGCATGCTAGATTAAATCATTATTTTCTTTACAAAGAGAGATGCAGGTTTGATTCTAGGGAAAGCACTTTTTTTTTCCTTTTGAGATTTCTTGAATGTGCTGGTCCAGTACTGATAGATGTAATACTCACTGTTTAAAATAAATATGAAAATTGGGTATCTATTTCAAATATATGTCTCCACTATGTTCGAAGTAATAAAAATGTTGGATTAAAAATACATGCTTTAATTCTTTAGAAATACATATAGAATGCTTTACTTAGGTTAACTTTCTGTGCTATAGAGTGACAGAGGATCACCATTATGAAGTCAAATAACCACTTTATTTTAAAGGCTCTTGTTCTGTAATTTTACTCTTTTTTTTTTTTTTCTTTCTGCTGCTCTGTTATTTTTTGCTAAGTATAGCACAAACTCTGAGGAAACTGCAGGAAAGAAAATTATTATACAAATGTTTCAAGTTAGATATGATGACTGCTTGCCTTCAAAATTAGCAATTAAATTTCCTCAAAGATGGAGTAATAAAAATGTGGTTCCACAGAAGGATGCTGTGTATTACATGGACTGAACATGTGAGCAGCAACAAGGTTTTGGAGAGGATGCAAATGAACAGGAAGCTTATATTTAGCATCAGAAAGACACAGCTAAAGTTTCTGGGACACACAATGAGAAATGAGGGCTTGGAGAATATGATATTCACAGGGTGGATAGCGGGAAAGAAAGACAAAGGTAAACAGTGCATAACATACTGACATACTTGATGGGCTTAAATAAATGGATGGCAGAGCAGAACTGGGGAGAAATAACAGGACCACATATATTAAAAGCAACAAAGGACAGGAAGATGTAGAGGACCATGATCACCTGTAACTTGAAGGGACATAGTGCATATAGAAAAAGGAAAAGATTACCTTCTGTAATATCACAATTTTAATCCTGTGGGCGTCTATACACATTACCCATCTTTTTCTTTTTTTTCTTCCCTTTTTCTTTTTTATTAGTTTTTTTACATGCCTTATCTTGAAATATTTATTCCATGTGCTTGTTCCATCATTTAAAAAAATTCTTCTGATAAAATCTTTGGAGAAATGTTCCAAAGATTGACTCTAAAGATCACTAAAATGGAATAGCCTCATATTATTAGGTTATTATTTGTATTGTTTTTTTTCCTTTCTTTTTAACATTTTTAAAAAGCTTATTCTCTATATATTTATCAGATAAGCTTGCCTTGAAGTCTTTAAAATGTTCAATATAAATAAAGGAAGATAGAAAAAAAATCCTTGGTTGGCAGCTCATTTCCTGAGATTTGTTGATTGGAACAGAATGTATGATGTTTGCTGCAAGACATCTGTTCTGTATTTAAGAACACTTATTAATTTTGACTAATTTTTTTTATTCTTTTATTTATTATACTTGGTTTAAGGTAGCATATCACATATGGATTAAATTTGTGTGCACGACATGTAAATTTCATAATGCTAATGATTAATTATATGTAGATCAAAATTTCTACATCCAACCAGCAAGCCAGTATGTGATCTCGCTCGGACTAGCATGCCTGTTTACTTTGCACTGTAGTATCTGTTCGTTTTGTGAAACCTTTTCTGCATATACAAAAACAATATACATATGTTGTTTTTTTCTAAGCATATGCTGTTAAATATAACAGACAATGAATGTCGATTAAATTTAATCATGAGCCATTCTAAAATTTCAATTGAAAATAAAGGCGAAAATTGTCAAACATTTAAATATTTTTTTATTTTGCTGATATTATGAAGATGGCTCATGTGAGCCGAAAGCTTAGAATTCTGCACTATTTCAAACAAAGGGTTATGAAGAAACTCCCACCAATACGAGAAAGACCAATAACATTGAACTTGAGAAATCTTTTTTTTTAAAAACTGTTTTAAAAGAAAGATCAACTTATAGTGACACTCTGTTCCACCAATGAATGTTGAATGCTTCCTGTATGGAAATAGATCAGCTTACCATTTATTATTGAAATTCAGAAAAAAAAAATGTTAATCTGGAATGCATGTATTATTGATAGAATGTGACTAATATATTTTTAATGTAAAATTTTGCCAAATTTTTTGTTATAGGAAGTATTGCAAATAATTTTACTATAATAATACTTTTTTATTATTTTGTGCCAATAAGGCAATAAAGCCACTAAGATGCATGAAGGGAGTTACTGAGTGTCAAAGAATCTGAGAAAAAAACCTTACGAAGGAGAGAACAATAACAGAAAAGAAATTGAGTAAACAAAATAACGATTGACATTGCATTTAAATTTTTGAAGATTAAATTTGACTAGAAAGCGTGAAGAAACTTTAAAAAGACCAGAAGAGACTTCAAAAAGAAGTTCACGAGAAGACACTGTTAGTAGAGAACTTCGAGTTCTAGCAATTTTAGTTGTGAATTGGTAAGACTTAGTTGATAATATAATACTGCACTAATCTTTTCACTTTTTTTTTTCTTTTTTCTCAATTGGAGTAGATAGATTAAACTATCGCCGGGTTCACACTCCACCCACGTCTATTGAACAGGTGGAGAGGCTCGTCCCTTGTTCCGTGTTTAGGATGTGGGTTCCGGTTTTCTCTTTTTCAATCCTTTCACTTTTCTCTTTTTTCTTCTTTTTTTTTTTTTCAATTGGAGTAGATAGACTAAACTATTGCCCGGTTCACACTCCACCCACGTCTATTGAACAGGTGTAGAGGCTCATCCCTTGTTCCCTGTTTAGGATGTGGTTTCTGGCTTTCTCTTTTCCAATCTTTTCACTCTTACGTAACCCCCTGCACATCAGTGGTGTTACTGCGTTGCTCGGGGTGATATGATTAAAAAAAAAAAGTCGAGATACCAAAGAAGAAAGCTCATCAGAACAATTGACGCCCTCAGTATGAGAAGGTACTTTCTGCCATGTATGTGAGAATCAATTAAGCATAGTCCTATTCCCCAAACCTTTTGCTAACTGGAAAGCATCTCAACTGTATTATCAGGCACTCACTACAAGGTCTAAATTCATTCGGTTCAGAATGATGTCTATCAGATATACTTCTGACTATGCAGGCTCATGCCAAGCGTTGGTGTAGAAGGTGCTTTCCGCCACATCCTGGTAGCATTTGTTTACATTAAGAGCAAGTGAGTCAGAACCAATGGGAGTGTGGGAGACATGTTTTTTTTCAACAGTAACAGTATAATAATTACCTTATGACAGCATGTTAGATTATTCATGTTTTTCTTTCAAAATATTTTTTTTCATGTAAATTCATTAGTATGTTTAGGTGCAAGCTTGTTTGCCATTAGACATACTTTAAGCTTTTTATCCAGCTTAGTGGAGCATAATGCCACTATTTTTTGAGTAAAAATTGCACTATTGTGATGCTGGGTTTGTGTTATACTTGTAAAGTTTTCTGCTTCACGATTCCACATAGTTTTTCTGTTACAAGTGTTTTATATCTTAAAGTAGATTCTTTTAGCTTCTTTTTTTAACAAAAAATATCAGGGGTTTAGCTCAAATAGGGGAAAAGTTTATGGCATTTTTAAAATCTGCAAACTTTGAACATGATTTCCTTGTTTTTATAGTTTTAAAGTACTTTCTAATTTCAAACACCTCAATCACAATGAAAATATTTTTTATACATAGTAAATGAATTTACTGTAGAAATGTACTAAAAATCAAGAAGAAAGAAATTTCCAGCCATCAGAAATTACAGATGTATTATACAGTGTAACCCTGATATAAGAGAGTTGTTGGGACCGGATAAAAGTTCTCTTATATTCGGGTTTGGTCTATTTTATATACATTACCACAGGGTCTGATTTGAGACCAGAGAAAATATCTCTTATATCTGGTTTATACTGTACATACAAGGTAACCAAAAAAATGATCCTTGCTGTTTTTTATGTAGTGTGGGAAGAAGTGAGCACTGATTTGCAAATGAGTCTTCCCTGTGCTGGGAAAGCAATAGTCGGGGTCATTGCTCTTGACTGATGCTGGTGTATTGTGCATATACACACACATCAGTCATAGCTCAAGCAGTGGTAAAGAAACATAGTGGTGTTGAAGCTGCTCAGTTTGGGTTGTTTGCTTTAAGGTAGGCTTGACTACAGCCATATCAAGTTATCAAATAAGTCAAACCTTTGATAATTCTGTGAGTGAATGTGCCACGAATCATTGATTCCAGAAATTGGGAGATCTGTCCCTTTGTGATGAACCACCAGGAGCTTGCCATTGGTAAGCTTGCCAAATGTTTCTAGGTTTTAGATGAAGCAGTTAAGCTTTACCTGAACTGCAGAGGCAAGGTGTACAAGTTGAGCAAGTGGGTATCCCACACACTCTTAGAAGTCGACAACGAGTAACAACCTGATTCTTATTGCTTTCTCAGCACCACAGTGTACCCATATTTAATCAAGTGCTCACCAGTGGTGAAAAGTGATATGACATTCCTAAGCATGCCAGATATTGGTTGTCAGCATGGGACCCTGTGTCTCGCACCACAAGACCACTCCTACATCCACGCAAGATCATGCTTTGTCTATGGTGGACTAGCTGACAAGTGGTACACTATGAGCTGCTATCAATGAGCAAAACCAACACTGCAGATATATACTCCTGGCAGTTAGAATAGGTGCAACAGGCACTGAAACAGGAGGAGTCAGCATTTGTAAATCACAAGTATACATTGTTCCTCCATGACAATACCAAGCCCCATATGGCATGGGTGGCCAGGGACTACTTGGCTGGAAGACACTGTCATCTACCTAATTCACCGAACCTTATGCCAACAAATTACCACCTCTTCCATTCCCTGAACAACCATCTTTGTGGGAAATCATTTGCAAATGAGGTAAACTTTCAACAGATACTCACAGACTTCTTTGCATCAAAGACACCTGATTATAATTGCCAGGGCATTTCACTGCTGGAGGTATGTTGGCAAAAGATTCTGGATGCCAATGGAAATTACTTAAAGAAATAACAGTATGTTAAATTTGCTGTACACCTTTTTATTCTTTGTAATAAATCAAAAGCAGCAAGAAGGTTTTTGGTTACCTTGTGTATAAATGCATTACCAATGATTTTTCTGTAGAAAAGTATTGTCAGTCAGTTAAGTGCCATACGTGATACATGCTTGGGCAATCATGTCTTGAAAGAGACATGACTGACTGGGCAGAAGATTTTCTTGATGTAGATTGCTATTACTTTCTGTGGCAAATTTGTTGCCAACCAAGACTAGAACCCGATCTGTTATTTAACCCATAGCTAGGGTGAAGAGATGGATTAATACCTTTCCTAAGAGTATTTGCATGTAAGTGAATGCAATGAGTTCAAGTGGAATTTGAACTTGACTTTTTGATTTCTCATTCCGAGCCAGTATCCACTGCACAATCTTATTAGTAATGTATGAATAGAATAGGCATAAATTTAAATTTAAAAACTTCTTTTATATTGATTATATTTTTTTTTTAATTGATCTTCACCATATACAAGAGCCACTTAATGTTGAGGGTTAAGGAGTTTTTTTTTTTTAATCATATCACCCCCAAGCAAGGCGATAATGCCACTGATGCGCAGGGGGCTACGCAAGGGTAAAAAGATTGGAAAAGAGAAAGCCGGAAACCACATCCTAAACAGGAAACAAGGGATGAGCCTCTTCACTTGTTCAATAGATGTTGGTGGAGTGTGAACCGGGCGATAGTTTAGCCTATCTACTCCAATTGAAAAAAAAGAAAAAAGAAAAAAAGAAAAGATTGGAAAAGAGAAAACCAGAAACTGCATCCTAAACAGGAAACAAGGGATGAGCCTCTTCACCTGTTCAATAGGTGTAGGTGGAGTGTGAACCAGGCGATAGTTTAAACTATCTACTCCAATTGAAAAAAGAAAAGAAAAAGAAAAGAGTGAAAAGATTGGAAAAGAGAAAACCGGAAATCACACCCTAAACAGGAAACAAGGGATGAGCCTCTTCACCTGTTCAATAGATGTGGGTGGAGTGTGCCTTTGGTGTTACAAGGAGTTTTGTTTGCTCAACTGCACACACACATAATCAACAGGGTTGCAGTCTGAAGACTTAGGTAGCCAGATGTAAGGAGGGATGTGTTCGCAGAAATTGTCTGACAGCCATGACCAATTTAGTGTGGCATGGTGCAGAATCCTGTAGCCAGACATATGATCTCCAAAAAGCCACCTCCTCAAAGCACTTGATGTAAGCTGCTATGTTGAATCTGAGTCATCAACAAATTTTACAGTTTTCTGAGCTGCTATACCTTTATAATTACAATTAGACTTATCCAACTCTTTCTGAATCCTCTGTACTGTCCTTATGTGTAAAATATAACTGGTTAGTTCTATAGACTTGACAAGGTTAAGGTTGTAGTGGTCAGGAAAGCATCCTCTTGGGATAGATTGTTGTTAATATTTCTTAGACTTGAACCCATATCACATTGAAACACTGATTCTCATTAGATCAATGAAGTTAAGCAACATTGAATCTGGTGAGTACCTTGATTTATGGCTTCTTGGTGCTGTAAGCTTGGATTTGGAATGTGCAAGTGATGTAATGGATGATAGCTTAGAATGAGGAATCGGAGAGCTAAGTTTGAATTCCAGTCAGGTTTGTTGCATTCACTTATGCACAAATAATATTGGGCAATTGTGAATTAAAATGATCACTTAAGTGTGTTTAATCTGTCTCTTCCAACATGAATTGTGCCAGCACATTAGCGTAATAGTCCATTCCTCACCATGATCTAGGGAAAGCCTACATTCAACAAAGGATCTTCACAGGGTGAGATACAAATATTTCTTTGACTTGACTGAGTAAAGAGAACTCCAAAAAGATCTCAAAGGTCTTGCTGGAAGTTTAAGAGACTACAACAATTTTTTTTTTCCTTAAGCGATTATTTTTGTTGTCATCATTGCTCCAACACAATGATTCTTAACTAGGAGTTTCATAATGTTGTTATTCATAACATTATTCTGAAGGAAACTTTTGGTAACTTGCTATTAGGGAGTAATAATATTTTGGTATCTTCAGGTAAAGTCAGTGTACTAAATGAACCCCTTGAATAATACATAATAATGCTCTTGGAATAATTCTCTTGAGTAATTAATTTGGAAAACAATTTCTTCGGTGATGTGCAACATAGAACACACTCAGTCTTCTTCCTGAGTGCTTTATATAGTAAATATTTATGGTCACCTGATTCCAGTACCACAATTCATTCAACGGTTACATTTGTTGCCTGGAGATCTGTGTTCGACCACATGTGTCAGTATAAACATTTTCTTCCAACAGAACTTTTTTTCCAGGGGAAGAATTTCAAACTAGGAAACAATGTTCTACTCTGTGTATACACACAAAATTTTAAATGGCTTTTCTTTTTATCTAACATTATTTCTTATTATAAACTTAGTTTTTGTGTGTACACATGTTTGAGTTGATATCCCAAATATTTTCATTTTATATAATTTTTTAACATATTGGCTTCCAAGCCTCATTTTTTTTATTACCCCAGGGTTCTAACACTATATCTTAATTTTGGTACAAGCAAGTTTGTTTTAATTTTGTTCCATATATGAAGCAAGGATATTATAGGTAGTATTTGTTACCCACAACCCAGTAATGTGTCAACTGGAATCTGAGTCCATTTTACAACCCAAAGTTCCACACAACCTACACATAGGTTGCTGGAAAATTTTCAATATACAATAAACATTGACACTCTCATTTTCTATATTCAAAAATATTTAAATATTTTTTGAAAAAAAATGTTGTTCTGGTATATAAAGATCTTATGAGTAATTAATCATACCATCCCACTCCCAATAATGCTCATAGAAAAAAAATTGAAAAATAAACCACTGGTGGGTCATGTGGGAGCCGTGTTAAACAATGAAATTAATATCAAGTGGCCTAGATCAAGAAGTCCTACTAAAGAAAAACATACTGAATCAAACAGGAATTGAACCAATATTCCTTTTTTTCATCAGTGAATCCATTCCTGCAATCAAAGTGTACTTATGTTAATTAGGCCACTAGAGACCATCATAAGTAATAAGGTAATTGAGCCTTGCTTTATCGTAGCAGTTTCTTATGTCTTAATGGGTAACAGCATGCTTAGCTCTAAAAATGGTTTCACTGGTTGAAAAAAAATATTAGAACAATTCCTGCTGGGAGTACATTTTTCTTTAGTAGGATTTATTGATTTAGGCTGGTTGATATTTCATTAATAAAAAAGAGAAAAATGTTAATAGTAATAAGATGTATTTAATGAAATATGATTGTACACAATGGTAAGAATGGTGAAGAGTTAACGGTTCAATCAAAACCACTACTGAATTGTGTTTAGTATAATTACTGAGGTTTGAAAAGCAGGTCTCAGAAAATGTAGCTTGTAAAATATTGTTCTTTTTCAATAGGTTTTGTATGCTTGATTTTGACTTTATATATATATATATATATATATATATATATATATATGTGTGTGTGTGTGTGTGTGTTGCTCTGAGCAAGGCAGTTTACTGCCACTGTTGTGCAGGGGTTTATAAAGGAGGAATGTTATGAGAAAGAGTGACAGGTTACAGGGGGTGTCAGTAAGAGGGTATCAGAAGAATGAGAATACTGACGAGAGTGGGGTTGATGGAGAAAAGAGCATGAGATAGGATGCAAGTTAGTGAGATAGGAGATGACTATTGACTTTACATTTAAATTCTTGGAGATTGTAGCTGTCAGTAAAGCAAGTAAGTGGAAGGTAAGTGTGAGAAAAGAAGCTGCTGGAGTAGAATTTGCATTTACAATTTATCAGTTTCACAGTAAAAGGATGGGACCTAGTTGCTAGTCTTGTGGCTTGAGGAAATTCATATATTGGGGGTACCAGTGAGCTTATTAGCTTATTAGCTCACTGGTTCATTGGAGCAGAAGCCGTGAAAGTATTTGTAGAAGAGACACAGGGAAGCCACAGAGACTGTACCCTAGCTGCCAAGTTGGGATTGATCACATTACAGATTCTCTGGTGGATAGCAGGTGCACCAGATATGGCAGCAGTATTTAATGCACGGGCGGATGGTAGATTTGTATATGTGCAGGATTGTTTCAGATGAGAGAAACTTCCTGGCCCTGCACAGAGAACTGACCTTCTTAGCAGCGGATTTAACTATAAATTCTATATAGTTATTTCACTTGAGGTCTGATGTGAGAGTTAATCTGAGGAGGTGCAGTGTTTTACTTTCAGGGAGACTAGCCTGATCTGTGCTAATGGGCGGTAGGAACAATTGTCTGTGATGGTTAATAGATAGCAGCTTTGTTTTGGAAGCATTAAAATTTACAAACCATTTTTTACCCCATTCTACCATGGAATGGAGGTCCTTTACAAGCTCGGCAGCAAGGTTTGCTTTGTCAGCCTCGCCAGATTTTTGATCGAGACGAGAGTAAACTGTAGTGTCATCAGCACATATGCCTACTTGGGATCTTATTACATCGGGGAGATCGTTAATATAAATAAGGAAAAATGCAGGACCTAGAATAGAGCTTTGAAGGGCACCTGCGTTTGTGTGATAGTATTGGGAGGCTTGTCCATTCAATACAACCCTCGTTGTGTGGTTTGAAAGGAATGACTGGATAAGGTCAAACAATTGTTCAGTTATACCATAGCCCCACAGCTTGCATAGAAGGCCAGCATGCCAGACTCTGTCAAACGCTTTGGAGATGTCTAGGGAAACAATTCGGGCTTCGCTGTTCTTGTCGAGTGCACGCAAATGCTTCTCACTGCAAAATGTATAATATATTGAAGTGGTAACTTTTTTTTTTTCAAATTTTCCTCTCTAGAGTGCTCAATCCTGAGTAAAAAGCAATTGGCTGTCTAACTGTACTGATAAGCAGTGATACAGCGAAGCAGATCTGTTTGCGGATATATATATATATATATATATATACACACACACACACACGGGGTGCATGGAAAGAAGTTTCCTATTTAAAATTGTTAATAATTTTATTAAATATTAGTTGATTTTCCTAAACATGTTTTATTTTGAACAGTATAATGGAAGAAGTACGATATGAAAATCCTACATAGGCACCAGAATTGTCCACTACTGTGTATAATTGTCTGGATATATCCTTGAACATTTCTTGTACCTTTTGCATATTTTCTTCTAATCTAGATGTTAAAGGATAGCTGTTTCTACCTCAGATTCCATACTCATCAGTTTGAAATTACAATTTTTGCTAGTTTTAGCATCTACTGAAGCATGAAGTCCAAACACTGTGCTGCCATCTTTGCACTTGTACCATGGACTATCACACTTCATAATGTAACTCTGATTGAGCTGACTCATGCACTGTCAAGCATTGTGACATTCTGAGCGAGACTTATCAATCTGAAAAAAAAAAAAATGAAATTAGCAATGAAATTCTAATACTTTAGGAATCACAATATATTAGTTTTTCTAGAAAGTTCATGGTGATTATTAAGGAAAATTAAAACAAAATTCTCATAAAATATTTATTCAACGAAAGATGAACAATTTTGTCGCACAATCTTTTTCCCATTTTTCCTTCAATTTAAAGATTACATTTTCACAGAATTTTGTTGGTTTCTCAGCAAAGAACTCATTAAGGGGTGTGTGTGTTTTTGTTTTTTTTGTTTGAAATTTTACCTGGAGATTATTTTCCAACGACCTGAATAAATGAAAATCTGAAGGAGCATTATCTGGTGAATATGATGGGTAGGGTTATATATTCCAGCCAAGCTGCAATAATTTTTCCTGGGTCACCAAAAAAAAACATGAGGTCTGATGGAAAACACCTTTCTTGTTCACCAATTGTGGGCATTTTTCTCGAATTGCTGCCTATAATTTATCCAGTTGCAAGCAGTACATATCAGAATCAATCCTGGTTACATGGCAGAAGTGCAGGATTCCTTTCCAATCCCACCAGATACATGGCCTGACTTTCTTAGACTGAAGACCCGCTTTTGGAGTGTCTAAATTTCACTCCTGTCACCTTACCCCAGGTTTTTTTTTTACTGAAAATTGTTGTAAATGATCCATTTTTCATTATCTGTCACAATATGCTTAAAGAAGAACACCTTTTCATTGCATTTATATAACGAATCCAAGATAGAAATGTAATTCAAAAGATTCTTTTCACTAAGATCTTGTGGTATCCAAATATTGTACCAATTTGAATATCCAAGCTAAGTACTCATAGATCATGGATTTTGATAAATTTAGTGTTTCTGCCAATTCCCATGTTGTGTAATGCTGATTATTCTTAATCAATTTGGTCATTAATAAGACTACAATCACCAAATTTAAACTTAGTAAACCATTGACAGCTAAAGCACCTTCACTGTACATTGCAGATATCTTTTAGTTGCTTGCGAGGCATTTTTGTCTTTACAGTAATGAAAAAAGCATCCAGTCTCAAAAATGCAAAAATCTTTCATTTTAATAGGGATGCAAAACTGACATGAATTAAGCCATTTTAGACTTTCTTTCTCAAGAGATATTTTCAAGTGTACTGTAATTGGAAATATAAGTATATTTTATTTATCAATAAATTATACATGTTCTAACATGTTGGAACATGAACAACTAAAAATTGGCACAAACTTTCCAGACAACCCAATATTTTCTTTAATTCAATTGTGATATTAACAAAAGTTATAAGTAATTATCTGTAGGAAGTTTCTTTCCACCCACTCTGTATATTTTCTCTTTTATCTAATTTACTTTAGTTTTTTTTTTTTTTTTTTGTTCTTCTTTTGGTTCTCTATACTCTCTTTCATCTCTCTCTTTCTTTCTGTGTCTTCTTTTTAGTCCTTCTTACTCTCTTTTATCTCTCTTCTTTTCCTTCTCCTTTCCCAATTCCTTCTCACTTAATACTTAGTTTTTCTTAGTCAGAAAGCATAGGTTTTTTTCAGCGTGAAAGAGCTGAGAATGTAACACAGGTACTATACTTTGATCCTAAGTAGAAAAGCATGACAGTCATACATAAACAAATAGAATAATTATACAGATTCTTTGTTAGAGATCAGATGCTGATTCTATACATATGATCCTAGTTAGAAAAATCTAATGATTATGCATGCAAACAAGCAGGATTATTATTGGATATTTTATCTCTTTCAAGTATCTTTCATTAAATGTGATTGACCATGTTCTTCAAAGACAATCTTTTCATAGCTATAGAAGATATTCTCCTTCTTTTGAGTGGTTTAATTTTATCAGATCTTGTCTTCAGTAATTAGACATTTAGTTTATTTTTACCTGATAACCCCCACCCACAAATAAAATGACTTAATTTCAGATTTCTGCCATTTTTTTTTCTCAAGTCTCCTTGTGAAAAATGCAGCTGCAATCCCGTTGAGAGATGCTGCTGCATTTTTGGCAGAACCTGGATTTTTTACAGGGTAGAGGTACTTTTCTGATACCCAAAATAGACTCTCTTAGACTGCTGAAGGAGCTCCATCTGCCCTAATTACCAATCCTGGAAATGGTGGGGAGGGAAGAGTGCATAATACCTTTTGCAAGAGCATTAGTGTAAACACAAATTGTCTTAGCTGGTTTGCTGATACCATTCTCCATACTATTAAGCCCCTTCCCCCACAGTACTTCCTTTAAACCATTTATATATGTTTGTCATTATTATCAGTTAATGTTCCTGAAGGATTATTAGCTTTGCTGATAGAAGAAACAATATAAAATTCTTAACTTACGAAGATACTTAGATCTGCATTTGACTTACCCATCCCAAAGTTTAGATAAATTTTATATAGCTTTCGTTAATCTAAAACAATATAGAGAAGCATAGTATTGTGTGTGTGTATATATATATATATATATATATATATATATATATATATATTAGGTACCTCTGCTAAATTGCTGAAAAAAACGGCATAGTATGAAGAAAAAAGGTCCCAAACTTAATAAAAACAAACTTTTTTCATCAAAATGTTTGTTATAAAAGGAAAGATCAAAGTATTTCTTAATTCTAAATATTTTTTTTTATCCTTTCTAACACATTCAAAATTATTGTAAAAGTTGTTTTTTTTTTTTATTATTTTCATTAGCAGGTCACCAAATCATTGAGAATTTACAATGGAAAATGTAATGTTACGTAACTTATTTTTTCCAGTGATGATTTAATTTGGAAATTCTTGCAAAAATCAAATAATTGTTGAATTTTAATGAAACTTCCAGGACTTATTCACAAATTAATGAAATCATTTTTGAAATCATTATTTTTTAAAAATATTGGTGATAATTTGTTTTAAATCTGTGTGTGTGTGTGTGTCCCCCAAAATAAAACATAAATACATGAAATTTCAAGAAATTATATTGTGTGTGTGTTTAAGTAATATCCTTAGTAATTGGAAGAGGTAATTCCATGGAGGATATCAATCCATTGAGAACTCTGTAAGTATTTTAAGGAAAATAAATTTGGTCAAATGTTTACAAATCTATTGGCAATAATTTATTTTATAAATATATAAATATTCAACACTTCAGATCAAACAAAAAAAAATACTTTTCATTAAACACAAAAATAAATTTCATGTAACAGTCAAAACAAGAGGAAAAAATAACATGAGAGAAGCCATCCTTGAAAATGGCTATAGAACTGGTTGAAAGTGTTTGGGCCGAAAATTATAGGAAATATTTGTATTCCTTTACTCTTACAAAATGGAAAAATGTAATGATGCTAGAAAAACTTGATTAAAAAAAGAAAAGTAAAATCTTCCTTGTCGTTTGCATTTAATGAAAGATGTTTGAAAGAAATGTTACTAAGGTAACCAATATATCAGTAATGGTTACTATAGTTCTTTGTATTTTAGATGGGAGTTTTAAAAATTTCCTGATAAGAGTGCACATGAATTCATACTCTAACCCAGTTTTTTAAAAAGAAGTCATAACACGAAACTAACACTTGTTAATATCTGTTTTCCAGATCATCTTATAGATTACCATATTAGACATTTCTTTTTGTAAGGTAATCATTATATCAATAATGGTTATTATAATCCTTTGTATTTTAGATTGTGCTTTAAAAATTATATATATATATTGTGTATTAAAGAGTATCTGCTTTGAAATTTGATTCACCTGTTGAGTTTATTTTATATGACACTTTGTTTCTTTGAGGATTGATGTTGATTTTGGTTAATCTTATGCAATATACACTGCTCAAAAAATTAGAGAAACACTTCGAAAACATATCAGATCTAAACAGGGGAAAAATGATCTTGAATATCTTTCCTGATAAGTAGGTGATGTATTAGTAATAAAATGATACCACATAATTTGATAGAAATGAAACCGATCATCCTATAGAGGGGGGAAAATCCAAAAATAAATGTGAAAAAATGATGCAGCAGACTGGTCCATTTTGCCAAAATGTCATTTAGAAACTCAAAATGATTCTCAGTAGTTTGTGTGGCCCCTATGTGCTTGTACGCATACCTGACAACGTTGGGACATGCTCCTAATGAGATGACGGATGGTGTCCTGGGGAATCTCCTCCCAGATCTGAACAAGGGCACCACTGTGCTCCTGGACAGTGTGAGGGGCAACCTGGCAGTACCGGTTGGACCTAAACATAATGTCCCAGAGTTGTTCTATTGGGTTTAGGTCAGGTGAACGTGGGGGCCAGTCAGTGGTATCAATTCCTTCATCCTCCAGCAACTGCCTGCATACTCTAGCCACATGAGGTTCGTCATTGACCAGGAGGAACCCGGGTCTCACTGTACCAGCATATATTCTGACAATTGGTCCAAGGATTTCATCCCAATATCTAATAGTAGTCAGTGTGCCATTATCTAACCTGTAGAGATCTGTGTGTCCATCCAGGGATATGCCTCCCCAGACCATCACTGACTCACCACCAAACTGGTCATGCTGAATGATGTTGCAGGCAGCATAACATTCTCCACGGCATCTTCAGAACCTTTCACATCTGTCGCATGTGCTCAGATCGAACCTGCTCTCATCGGTGAAGAGCACAGGGTGCCAGTGGCATAGTTGCCAATTCTGGTGATCTATGGCAAATGCCAGTCGAGATCTACGGTGCTTGGCAGTGAGCACAGGGCCCCCTACAGGACATCAGGCCCTCAGGCCACCCTCATGGGGCTTGTTTCTGATTGTTTGGTCAGAAACATTAACCCTAGTGGCCTGTTGGAGTTCATTTTGTAGGGCTCTGGCAGTGCTCATCCTGTTCCTTCTTGTGCAAAGGCACAGATACCGATTCTGCTGCAGGTTTAAGCATCTTCTATGGCCCTGTCCAGCTCTCCTGGAATAACTACCTGTCTCCTGGAATCTTCTCTATGCTCTTGAGACTGTGCTGGGAGACACAACAAACCTTCTTGCAATGGCATGTATTGATGTGCCATCCTGGAGGAGTTGCACAACTTGTGCAACCTCTGTAGCATCCAGGTACCACACCATGCTATCAACAGATGTTGATCAAAAACAAATGAAAAACTACAGCAGTAGAAAGTCAGTAAAAATTCAGCCAAAGGAGATGAGAAGGGATAAATATCAGTGGCCTCAACCATTCCATTTTGTGGGGGGGTATCATTGTTGTCCCTCTGAAGCACCTGTTGCTGATTTCATTAACAAAGCAGCTGAAACTGATTAACAACCCTCTGTGCTATTTAACTGACTGGATCAATATCTCAAGTTTGACTGATAGGTTGCTATACTCTGATTACAAAGTGTTCCTCTAATTTTTTTGAACTGTGAATATGTGGATAGGCTGAAAATTCTGTAAGCTGACTATGTAGAAGGGATGCTAGAATTGTGAAATCTTAGTCCTTTTTTCTCATTTTACTACCTTCTGTTGGAATGACTTGGGTTTACTTTTATGTCCACTATCAACACTGTCATTTTCATATTTTATATTAAGATTGTGGCTGTCAATAATGATTCCTGGTAAGACTTTGAATTTTTCCAAACCACCTTCCTATAAAGGCTGAATAAGTTTGGTGAGAAGACCTATTTTTGTCTTACAGCCTTTTCTATTTTAAAAACATGATAAACTAAATGTGCATAACAGCTTTGAGTAAGAAATCAGTGGGTGAGTTCAAATCCCAATTGGGTTTGTTACATTCATTTATGCACAAGTACCGTATGGAAAGGAATGAATCCATCTCTTCTCCCCCTCCTATGGGTTGAGTAGCAGAACAGACTGGGTTTTATAGCTTTGATTGACAACCAGTCTACTGCAGAAAAAATGACAACCTACTGCAGGAAAATCTTCCGTATAATCAGTCATGTCTTGAAAGAGGCATATTTACCCAAACATGTATCACCTATTGCACTTAACTGACTAACTGTACTTAATAAGAAAATGCTACCTACTTGTATTGTTAATATACAAAGATGCTACTTATGACCTATTGTATGTTGACCTCTTGTTCTAAAACTCTGGGAGAATGGATTTCATTTCTTCGAGTCAGACCATTGACCCCCTATTTTCTCATACAAATAAAAAATAGCTTTTATTGCTTACTGAAAGCTTTTGATTGACTATATCAGTTATCTATTTTCTTTTATGTGCCATGTCTCTTCAGGACATAAGTGATTATGACCCTTTATTGCTCTTAATATGTTGTCCTGTTATTTCTCTCAAACCCTGCTTTGTCATCCATTTGTTCAAGCTCATCAAGTATGTCACACACTGTTTACCTATTTCTCTTTTTTCCTCTATCAACCCCGTAAATATCAGATTCTCCAAGCCCTCCTTTCCTGTTCTATATCACAGAAACTTCAGCTGTCTTTTTATGTTAAATATAAGTTCACTTTTCATTTCCATTCTCTCAAAAACCCTGTCATTGCTCATATTCCTCAATATTCTTCTGCAGAACCATATTTCTGTTGCTTCAAGTCTTTCTTTCATCTTTGAGGAAATTGTCCAGCATTTTCTGCCATATAGGAGGACAAACATCACATAGCAGTTCAATACTCTTTTCTTTTTTCCAGCAAAAATTTTCCTGTCTCTTAATACTCTACTCACTTTTTGGAAAACTTCCTTGGCCATGCAAATATGTCTTTGAATTTCAGTGTTACACTTACCGTCCTCTGTTAGAACACTTCCCAGCTATTTAAGTTTTTGTACTAGTTTGATTTTAGAGTACTTGACCTGTAGCTCCTCATTTTGTTGATGACCATGCATTCAGTTTGCGTGCAGTTTAGTCCTTTCTTCTAACTTTCTTTTGTTGTCTCCTGTAGAAGGTTTTGTAGTTTTCTTTCTGTACTTGCTATCTGGTCATCAGTGTCATTTGCATATCTTATATTTGTAAAAATATACTCAGTTTTAATCCAAGATTATGGACAGTATGGTTAAATAAAATAAAGACAAGATGAAAACTGTATTTTAAATCGCCTACACATTTCGTCTGTGATGGACTTTTTCAAGGCAGAAAAAAAGCTCATTTCGTCTTTCTGCTTTGAAAAAGTCCATCACGGACGAAACACGTAGGCGATTTAAAATACAGTTTTCCTCGTTTTTATTTTATTTAACCATATATTGTTGAGATCTTAGCTGCCAGTGACGATTCCTTGCAGAACTTCTCATTCTCTAAGAATTGCCTCATTGTATAGGTTAAATAATCTCGTGAAAAGACACATCCTTGTCTTACATGCTTTTCTATGTTTTGTGCATCTGTTGAACTCCTTTCCTGTTTATAGGCTGGCAGTTTGCTGCAAATATAGATTCTTTATTATTCTAATGTCTTTCTTGAATATGTCAAGGGTGCTGATCAGTTCTAACAATCTTCATGGTGTATTTTGTCGAACACCTTTACATCTAAACTAATTTATAAATGGAACTTTGTGTGTGTGTCCGTTACCTATAGACTCAAACGGCTGAACCGATTTTCTTGAAAATTTACACAGTTGTACTATGTGTCTGTGAGTGTTCTTAGCTAGGTTTTGTGGCGAGGTACCTCCGATAAATATCGATAATCGAAAAAATCGTGTTATAGGAGTGGTCTGATTTTAATCAAATTTGATACACTCATCGACAAAGACATAAGAAACAATATCCAGAAGTTTCAAGGTTGCAGTTCTTACAATAGTGCAGAAAATTGATAATATATATATATATATATATATATATATATATATATAAAAGGCAAGATGTTTGTGTGTGTATCCATTACCTATAGACTCCAAAACAGCTGAACTGATTTTCTTGAAAATTTACACAGTTGTACTATAAGCGTCTGCGAGTGTTCTTAGCTAGGTTTTGCGGCAAGGTACCCCCGATAAATATCGAAAATCGATAATCGAAAAAAATCGGGTTATAGAAGGAGTGGTCTGATTTTAATCAAATTTGATACACTCATAGACAAAGACATAAGAAACAATATCCAGAAGTTTCAAGGTTGCAGTTCTTACAATAGTGCAGAAAATCGATTTTATATATATATATATATATATATATATATATATATATATGGCAAGATGTTTGGGTGTATATCTGTCTGTATGTCTGTATTGTTTTTAGCCCTTTTATTTTAGTTTTTGCTTCGGGTTTGGCTCTAAGTATGTATAATTGTAGTTCTTAGTCTCAGCCATGATACCATTTACTCAGAGGACTTATTTAGCCTTCAAAATTCAGTTTACGATGAAAAAAAACTTATTTGATATATTGATATCAAATAAGTTTTTTTTTCATCAGGAAATCAAAATTTGACTTACATCCATTCATTTTTCTTTCAGTTTTGCTTTAACTGGAAACAACTATTGCTTTTTAGTCTTTTATGCCAACGTCCAAAGAGTCTGAGCTTCAGAACCATGGATTAGTTTTAAAGCTTTCATTACACCTGAGCAATGCTGGGCTATACTGCTAGTTGTATATAAAACACAGGTACATATCCTTCTGCATTTGTATTGCCTAAGTCTCGTAAATTTTTATTATGGTTAATTTTAATCCATAACAGACTGATAAACATAGTCCAGTTTCTATGCCATTTATTTGTAATAGTTCAATTGTCTATTCTATTTTGCTCATTGTCAGAAGATTTTAGAAAGAATTAAATGTAACAAATTTCTTCTGAGTTATATTTACTAAAACAGTAAAAATCTGTTAGGAAGAATTTAATAAGTAAAAAAATTTCTAATATAGTCAGTTAAGTGCCATATGTCATACATGCTTTGGGTGATCATGTCTTGAAAGTGACATGACTGACTGGGCAGAGGATTATCCCGCAGTAGGTTGCCATTTGCTTTCTGCTGTAGACTGGCTGCCGACCAAGACGATAGAACCCAATCTGTCCTATTATTTAACCCATAACTGGAGGGAATAGATGGACCAATACCTTTCCCAAGGGTATTTATGCGCAAGTGAATGCAAGGAATTCAACTGGAATTAGAACTTGGCTCCCTGATTTGTCGTTCTGAGTCGATATCCACTACACCACAAAGCACATTTGTTTTATTAAGTAAAAAATTTCTAATATACTTTTTAGAAATTTTTCTTTTTTTTCTTCTGTTAGAAGCATGGTCTTTATCTCTGCTGAAAGATGGTTTCGGTTTATTTCTGGTGCTGCAGTTGATTCTTGACCCCCTTCATTATGCAGAAAGGTGGGTGGTGTTGACATGTCAGCTGTGCTTTAATTGGTAGGGCCCAGTTTACTTGCCTATATAGCTTGCGGCTGACTGTGTACCCTGCAGGTAGTTTGTCTGTAGGTAAAAAGATGCTTACATAGACTTTTGGCAACTGCTGCTCTATGACTGATGATGTAATTTTGTATAGCAGCTTCCTCTTACTGACTGTTCTCACGCATCAGAGAAACTCTGACTGCCTTGGTTGGTTCAGCTGGGATGGGCTGGTTCTGTTTGTCTTTTTGCCTTTCCATTAGTTGCTCTCCTACCTGTCCCTCCTCCTTTTCAATATCCATTCCTGCAAATATGATTGTCTGCTGAAATTGTAATCACAACAGTTTCTTTTGCCTCTACAAACAGCGGTGTAATTTGTTTGGTCCCAGTTGCTCCCATATGCTTCTTTTTTTTCGTTTCGTTTATACCTTAAAGAGGCCGTTGTGGAATGTAGTCATATTTTAGACACATTTTCACAGTTACCTGCCTTTATCAAACATGGGTGCAGAAGTCCGTGAGTAATCGTTTTATTTACTTCTTTATTTTAGATATTGACCCTTATAAATGAGTCCCTCATCTTCATATTCTTTTATTTTTTTTTTTTTATCAGTTACAAGTAAAATCTCAAAAAATCTTATGATACACACGTATAACTTAAAAATAACAATTGAATATGGTAATTATTAACCTGTAAGAAATGCACTTCTAAAAAGAAAAAGAAAAAATTTGGTGGGGGATTTCAGCATTATGCAACTCACCTTCAATGTATATCTTTCAAACCATTGAGGATTGGTATCATATCCACAATCCCAGTATATTGGGTACAGATTTATTTGGACTCTTCACTTGTTAGTGTGTTTTTGATTTTACATGTTTTTTATCAATATATTATCAAATCTACTGTATTGAAAAACATGTTGGACTGCACTCTCACATCAATTTTTAATATTAACAGGATTAAATAAATATTGGGAAGATAGTGTCTATGTAAGCATGAGATAACAAGATGTCTCCACTTTGTATATAAAACCAAAGATATTTTTGGGAACAAAAAGGGATATTTACTAGCCATCAAGCATAAGAATATAGATTTTGTAATTGACAAAAAAATGTTTATATGGTGCAATATTGATTTTTAAAAATAAAAAATATTATATTTATGTGTACACACACACACACACACACATCTATAGAATAGCTTTGATTTCCACATGTTAGCGGGAAAAATAGTCATTTAGAAAAATATTTCTATTTTCTTGTGATCTGTTACATATTATTTTTTCAACTTAAATACTTTGAAAAGGACCATCTGTGAAAAAATAAGAATGTGACTAAATACTAATTGTGGAAAGTATGTTACATTATTGTAAGACTGAATGAGGAAACTTGATCATTTTCCATGATTTTTTTTTCCAGTTCCCATACCAGTTGAATGAAATAGTATTCTGATTTATTTGTAGTGTAAAAGAAAAAGTTTTTTCATAGAAACATTAAAAGTTTCTCTGTGTTGAGTCTGAAGCCCTCACCAACAAAATCAGTTCTGATCAGAAAGATCAGTAAGTTTTCCAGTCTGCCTTTATAATCACCATGAGACTCCTCCAAATCTTTGTGAATCCTCTGCCTTGTCCTCAGATGAACATCCAAACACTTGGAAATGTTTGTAATGAAAATTCCAGCAGGAATGCCAAGCTGTGCAGCATGCTGTTTCCAAATTTCTGGTGGAGTGAATTGTGTCATGGTGCTCTTTTTCTCACACATGATATCCAACTGACCCTACTCTATTGAGCTGTCAGCAAAATCAAAAATGAACAATGTGCATACGCAAAATGAAAAAATAAAATAAGAATAAAATGGTGATAATTTACCCATTGCACACTTAAATATTCATTAGAGAAATGAAAAATGTTTAATTGAAACTAGGTTTATGTTTCATCATCAAAGGCTTCATCATATCCAAAAACTTGCCAGGATTCTATATCCTATTTTATTTTAAACATTATTATAATAGATACTCATATTTGAAGTAGATGTGCATTAATTCCATCTCCCTGAACATTCTAGTTTTTAAGTTTTCTTGAATGTATAAATGTAATACTCATTGTTTAAAATATAAATGGGCTGTTTATTTCGAATATGAGTAACCACTCAATATTTGAAATATACAGGCACAATAAATATATATATATATATATATATATAACCATTAATGAATAGGTGGTTAATAAAGTAATTCATTGTTTCAGCAGTCTATCTCATTTATTTTAGTTTTCATAATCCATTCTGTGAAAATTTTCATACTTAGCATCCAATATACCCCCCCAAAAGCTACTGAATTTCTGTTTCTAAAAACTTAATAAATATAAATTTATTTATTGTCCTATTTATCTTTATACCATTTTATTTGAGCTTGGTATTAAGTTAGGCATTGTTAAAAAACATTAGTTCATCTGTTTCAGTAACACTTTACTCTTTTTTTTTACATGTGCTCAGTAGTCAAGTCAAATTGTTAAAGAATTAATAGATTTTATTTCTTAATCCAACATTTTTTATGAGTTCAAACGTTACTTTTAGTGGTTGGCTGTGTTCGAAAGTGTTCTAAGGAAAATAGTACCTTGCCTAACTATGAATCTCTTCATGGTCAAAGTATACTGGATGTGTCTATATTTCTGAGATGAGGTAGTGTTTACACTATTTACATTATTTGGACTATTGTCCTCATCTTTGTTGCCATTTTTCCGACTTTTCGGCTGTTGTACACTCTGGCCTTCTTCAGGTGCTAGGAATTTCAAACCAAACCCTTTATTACGATCACTGGGGTATATCATTCTCATTGTGTAAAGCCACTCTTGGTAGTCATGAGTTATCCCTCTTTAACCCAACTATCTAAGTTATTTATTCACCACTACTGTAGCCTTGTATTGAGCTCACAACTCTTTGAGACAAGTCACTGGAACCCACCAATACCTATATTGTGTCCTTGAGGACAGTAATGATTGAATTTCTAGGACTTACAAACCTGATGGATCCATTGGTAAATTGCAAAGGGGGATGCAGGCTCAAATCCTAACACAGGGCACATTTTCTTAAGTTTTTTTTTTGAGTACACAGACAGATAAAATAAACATGCAAATATGAGCATCTATTAAAAATAATGTTTAAACAAATAAATTAAAATATATCAACTGTTAATCGATTTTGTAAAACTTTGGATCTTTCTGTAACATTGTCTGTTTACATTTAGATATGCTTTCAGAGCAGAGATGAATATTATGAGGAATCGGAACTTTGTGTTTGTAAGGCTTCATTTGGCTTTATTTAAACTGTGAAATCATTTGTGGTCAAGTGGTCTAAGACGTCAGATCAATTGATGGCTTTCCTTATGTTGTTAGGGGTTGCAGGTTCAAGTCCTGCTGAATGACACATAGTTTCCTCACAAAAATTTAGCAAAAATATTCAGGCTAATATATACACACACATACACACACTCTTTAATTAAAAACAGCATCTACTCAAATATTAGTGTCTATTAATAAAAATGTTCAAACAAATAAATTGAAATACATCAGTTGTTAATCCGTTTGATAAATCTCCAGATAGTTCCATAAAATAAACACTGTTTAAGAAAATGCAGTGTCTACTGAAATATGAGTATCCAATAAAAATGTTTGCAGTAATAAAAATACTCACTGTATAATACTCACATTTCCCCAGATAGATTTTTAAGCCTAAAATTTAGGGGTGCATATTATACATAGCATATATTAACTTTCGTTTTCTGGCTGTGTATGCAACCATATTTGGATGGTGTTACTCAAAGTAAGATATATCTATCATCCAAATTAATTGATGTGCAACAAAGAGTTTAAATCACTAGCCAAACACTTGATTATATCTTAGTAAAAACAGATGAATTCTCATTTATATTAATCATGTTTTAATTTACTTCAATGTACACTGTCTGATAACACTGCAAAGAAATAGCTACCTGCATATTTACTTACAATGTTGTTTCCCTTTGTGCCTGCTTGTTTTTGCTGTAAGCTTGTGTTATATTTGTGTGAACATATCTCTGTATTTGTTCTAAATACTGTAAATTTAGTGTTTTAAAACAATGTAAACTGTATAAGTTATCTTTTGCATACACAGATCAGACAGTAAAACAAATATTTAATTTAGTTCATACAAAGTTTAAAAAGTCAGTGCATATTATATATGGGAAATATTTTCCCTATAACTTTGTTGTTTAATACATATTTATTTTTTTATTAATAATTTGTGTATACAGGGTGTCCACAAACTTCGTGTACACCTTAAAAAATTGATGAATTTATTTGTATTTGTGATAGAAATAATTTGTAAAAGGATTAGAAAGAAGCAAATCTGTATTTTTTAAGGTTTTATTGAAATTTTATTTAAGTTTCCACATGTCCTCCATCATTAGCAATACAAAGGGTAATATGATTTTGCAGTTCACGGAAAACATTTGCTAACTGATTTACAGTAATGCCTGAAATCACATTAGTTGTTTTAGCTTTCAAATCTTCTAATGAACTAATTTTGGTTGATCTTCTTCTATGTGCCTTGACCTTTCAGGACGTAGGCAATCATGGCCTTCCACATCTCCCTATCCCTGGTGGCTCTTAGTACACTTTCTTCTGTAATGTCTCGCAGCTTCAGTTCTGTCATCCACCTACTCTGGCCCTTCAAATATGTTATCTGCTGCTTTCCTCTGTATCTTTTTCCCTCTATCTGGCCTGCTAGTATCAGTTTCTCCAAGCACTCCTTCCTCATTGCATGTCCCAGGAACTTTAGTTGTCTCTTCCTGATGCTCAATATTAATTTCCTTTTCGTTTCCATTCTTTCCAAGACCTCGTCATTGCTCACATGCTCGATCCACAATATCTGCAGCATCCTTCTGTAGAACCACATTTCAGCTGCTTCAAGTTTTCCCTTCATCTTAGTTGATATTGTCCAACATTCACTGCCATATTGAAGAACTGACATCAATCTAGCACATTCTTCTTTGTTTCTAGTGAAAGTTTCCTGTGTCTTAATAGTTTACTCAGCTTCTGGAACGCATCCTTGCCATGCCAATTCGCTTTCGGATCTCTCCATCACACTTTCCATCTGCAGTTATAACACTTCCTAGATATTTAAATTTTTGTACCTACTTGATTTTAACATCCCCCATTTGTATTTAGCACTTTGGGCTGCTTTTTTTAGCTGATGACCATGCATTCATGTTTTATTTTTTTTTTTGCAGTTTATTTGTAGTCCCTTTTTGTCACTCTCTTCAAGAGGTCCTGCAGTTTTCTTTCCATGTCTGCAATCAGCATTGTGTTGTCTGCGTATCTTAGGTTGTTCAGATTGTGGCCTCCGATGACAAATCCTGGCATAACAATAAGGTCCTCAAAATATTCTCACTGTACCAGTTAAATAGATCCGGTGAAAATACACATCCCTGTATTACACCCCTTTTTATCTTTGTATAACTGCTGAATTTGTTCCCTGTCCATATGCAGGCAGTTTCTGCCAGTAGAGATTCGTAATTACCCTAATGACTTTCCTAAATATGTCGAGGCTGCTGACCATCTCGATCAATTCTTTGTGGTGTATTTTGTCAAACACTTTCACATAATCAATAAAGCACTGGTATAAGTCCTTCTTCATTTGTATTGCCCTTTCGGAGAGCATCATAATCATAAATATGGTGTTCCTTGTCCCAACGTCTTTGACGAGCCCGCACTGTTCTTGTCCTATCTCTGGCCTGATTCTGCTACTTGCTCTATTCATTAGTATTAAGACGATCAGTTTTGTAATATGACTCATTAAGCTGATAGTTTGATGTAGTTTGGACTTGTTTGCACCTGGCTTTTTAGGCAATGCTATGAAAATAGATTTGTATAGGTTGTCTGGTATTATACCACTATTATGAATTTAATTTATTATTTCTGTAATATTCTCTATGCCAAATTCTTCCAGGGCTAACAGCAACTCTATTACAATGCCGTCTGGACCAGCTGCTTTGTTTCTATTCAGTTTGGCCATTGCAGCTTCCACTCTGGACTTTAATATTTCTGGTCCGTCCTCATCTTTGTGTATTACCGGTTGCTCTCTCTTATTGTAGAAAAGATCTTTTATATATTCTTCCCATCGCTGGAGTATTTCCTCTTTCTCCAGTATTATCTTTTCATCCTTGGCTTTTATACATCCTGTTGAGGAGCAGACACAATTGTTTTCACATGTCCCCATAAAAAAAAATCTAATGGAGTCAAATCTGGCGAACATCGAGGCCAATAAAATGGTCCACCCCTTCCAATTCATCTGTTTACTTATCACAAAATTGTGACAAATTTTGTGGTAAAGAATTATTTAATAACTATACTTAAAACTAGGTACATTAAACTTAACATTTTTTATAGATTATTTCTATCACAAATACAAATAAAGTTTTAAATTTTTTAAAGTGCACATGGACTTAATGGACACCCTGAGTGAGTGTGTGTGTGTGTGTGTGTGTGTGTGTGTATATATATATATATATATATATGAGTGGAACACACACCACTTTCTTGCTACCTAGGTTTCAACTGTGCCAGTCTCTTTGTCTGGAGTGATCTGAAGTGTGTGTGTGTGTGTGGGTGTGTATATATATATATATATATATATATTCTAAACATACTGTTAAATATAAGAGACAATGAATGTCTATTATGTTTAATCATGAGCCATTCTAAACATTGTATTTTAGCGTTAATTTCAGTTGAAAATAAAAACAAAAATTCTCCAACATGTGGATAATTTTTTATTAAGTTGGTTCTAAGCTTTCGGCTCACACTTAATAAAATCCAGTTTAAATCTGGTGATAACACATTACATTGCATCTAAATATATGGTTCTGTTGTCATTTAGAGCTCTCATGCGGCGTGATGTCATAGAACCACATTACAAATTTGTGAACTGCATTTGCTATTCTTGGTAACTATTGCCATTGCTTAGCAGAGTTTTATGTCAACACAAGATAGTCATCGCTGATGGTGGATGTTTTTGTGTTAACGTCCTTGTAACCTCTCTGAAGATGGCTCATGTGAGCCGAAAACTTAGAACCAACTTAATAAAAAAAATTATCCAAATGTTGGAGAATTTTTGTCTTTATTTTCAACTGAAATTAAAGCCAAAATATGATGTTTAGAATGGCTCATGATTAAACATAATAGACATTCATTATCTCTTATATTTAAAATATATGTTTAGAAAATTATCTGCTGCCTTAAGACACACACACACACACACACACACACATATATATATATATATATAAAAACACGCACACAATATTTCACTTCCAAAATAGTAAAATGTACAAAAATATCAGAGCTTGAATCACAGAGAAGACTCTAAAATTAATAAAAAAAAACAAAACAGTTAAGTAATTTTTGATAAAAAAGTTTTAACACATTTTATCAAGCATTAATAACCTTTTACCAATTTTAGAGTTTTTGCCATGATTTAAGCTTTGGCATTTCTGTACATTTTACCATTTACAGAATCACTTGTCTTTTATCATCTTTGTGGAAATTTAATACTTGTGACAACTGGCTTTCTCTTTTCTTACTTTTGCATTAGTTCCTGCTTCTCATAGCAGTTTCTGTTTATATGATCACAGTTTACCTTTCTTTGAAGTCTCTTTATTTATTTATTTTTTTAGTTTAGCTCATAAGTTGTGAAAAATACATCAATGAACTAAATGGATAAAATGTACAAACATTGGGTACTTTAAACCTTCTCTGGAAACTTCAATCTTCATGTGCTGTGTCACTTCAGAACATAGGTGATTATGGATGTCCACTACTTACCCCGTCTTTTGTTGTTCTGAATATTTTTCCACTTGGTATCTTTCTCAAATCCTGCTCCATTTGTTTAAGCCTATCAAATATATCTTGTACTGCTTTTCCTGTCTCTTTCCTTCTATCTGTCCTGTGAGTATTAGATTCTTTAGGCTCTCCCTCCTTATGTGTTCTGGGAAGCTCAGCTGTCTCTTCCTGATGTTAAGTATGAGTTTTCTTCTCATTTTCTTTCTCTCCAGTACTCCATTGTTGCTCAAGTGTCTGATCCATAGTGTACTCAGTATTTTTCTGTAGAAACACATTTCTGCTGCTTTGAAGCTCTTCTTTATCCGTGAGGAGTTCAAAAGACTGTTATTTAACTGTAATGTATTTTTAAACACGAAGTAGGATTTATCTTATTATTCCAACAGTATTATAATGCAATAACTGTTTTTTGTTTAAGATGATAGTGATCAAGGAAGCATCTGCTCCACAAAGTAACAGTTATGGAGCAAGAAGCTATCTTGGTTGAAATTCCTCTTTACCAAAGGAACATAAAAGGAATGGGCATAATTTGCCATTGTAAACATGCCATGAAAGGTCCTAGATGTAAAGACTTTAATTGGTAGGACTAAGTAATATAACTTGTTTGAATATATGTCATAGTAATAATGATACAGTAGTGAGAGACTAGTAAGTTCTACACCCCCCATTTTGACTGGCTCTCGGTTGCACCCCACTTTTATAAGCTTTAAAAATTTATGAAACTGATCAGTTTCTAATTTTTATAAGATTTGATCTTCGGCACTTTTCCCTCTGTTTTCTTTTTCATTTAGCTTTTGAAAGACACATAGAAAGACCAGTTTCAAAGAAAAATAAACAAAATAAAACAACCCGATAGAAACAAACATTTAATAGTCATATTTTCATATCTGAAGGAAGATGTTAAGTAGAAATAATGTCCCCTACTTGTTCTATAGATATATAGGCAGTGAGTGATTTATGACTGAGTGAAAGAATTGGTCAGCAATTATACTGTTTGAGTTTGCCCCCCACCCAGAAAAATCTTGGTACCTAATTGCCTTCTCCCAACATACACACACTTTCAGAGGTCCACAGTTGTCACTGGCAGGGTGGCAAATAATAAATTCCTCTGAAAGACATATCGGTCTTTAAAAATCTCAATATATACGCATACCTTTAAAAACACTAGATAGCGATTGGCAATTGATTTCTCTTCCAATCTTGCACAAACTATTCAGTTGTGTAAAAACTGGCTGGTTGTATTCAGGTCCTGGGCATGATGGCAAACTGCATCCAGCAGCAATGTTGTAAGGAGCATAGAACCACCTCTGAATTGCTGTTATTCCCCAGGTTCACCCTGACCCAGAGTAATAGCACCTGTTAAAGTCCCAGCTATGGGCAAATAGTCCCCCCCCCCCCCCAAAAAAAAAACTGGGGTATAAACACTATGAAAGTATAAAAATAGACTTTCATAGAAAAATATACACTTTTGAAGGAAAACTATTACCAACAATACATTTTTGAAGAAAAATTATTCCCATAACACATTTTTGAAGGGAAAAATTATTCTCAGCAAAACATTTTTGAATACAAAACTATAAGACATTTTCAGTTTTCTAAAAAAAAAATTAAAAAAAAAATTTTCATTAAAATCTGACTAAATTAACCTTTTCACTATAACCGAACATTTAAAAAAAAAAGCAAAAAAAAAAAAAATGAATAAAAATAAAAAAATTTCATTAAAATCTGACTAAATCAACCTTTTCACTATAACCGAACATTTAAAAAAAAATAAAAAAAACTTAAAACCCTGCCTTTTGGCATTAAATAACCCATGGAGGTTGATATGCCATTAAACAAACTTCAGACTCAAACTCAGGATGCAGGTAAAATGATTGGCTCTTTGTGCTGCTCCAACAAGTACATGCCTCCTCCTGCTATCCTCTACCTTTATGTGAGACAGATCAGGTAAAAAATGAAACACTTTTGTCATATTTGGATGTTATCTGCTCAAACCTTGCTCTCCAGGCTTGATAGAATCCAAAAGTATCCCAAAGTCCTTGTGGATGATGAAATATTCTCCAACTTCTCTCCTATAGGTGGTGCGTGGAAAGCCTCTCACTGCTTTATTGCTACTTCCACAAAAAGTTCTTGCATGAATTACATTCCCTGTTCCAAATTTTCACAGTAAGGATTCGCCATACCACTTACATTGTACCAAACCACCCATATTCCTTCTGTGTTCCATTTCTGAGATGTAAGTTCCACTCTAACAGCTTTTTCTCATGAACCAGTACTCTGTGAAACCAACTCCAAAAACAATGTTTGCCCTGATCATTACAATCTTAACCTGTTCAAGGTTAGGCTTAACTGTTATCTTCCAATCCTATAAGCACAAATTGCCTCCTAACATAAACCCTCTAACTTGAAAGCCACACAGACCTTGTAAGTGATGAACCTTACTATAAAAAAAAAAAAAAATATGTAAGGGAGGTAATTCAGTGTGTGTTATGTTATTTGTAGTGGGAAACTTAATAACTAAATGAATCTGATATGCTTTCAAATAATAAGTTAATTTATTTTGTAACTTATTTAAGTATCTATTTAGTTTTATTTAAACTGTATCTATTTACTTAATTTGTTCAAATTTGAAAATTGCTTTCTATTCTGTCATACTGTAAAGAAATAACAATCTTATTAAAATAATATGGTAATATCTGAGATGAAGTGTTGCAAATTATTATTATTTTATTTCTCATGATTTTTATTAAACTCATATTAAAGGTAATAATATTCAGATTTCATATAATAGGATTTGCATAAATTATATTTCTATCCTTATTCTATTAACATAGAATAAGGGAATATGGTTGGGGGGAAAATTGCTTTATAATATTGTATATGCTTCATCATGGCTATGTGCCAAGGTTTCTGGGTTAGATTAATAGAATGTGCAGTTATCAGAAAGTATAATACTTTGTGCTTTATCCAAGAGATCTGCATTAGCAGTGAGAAAGTTTGGCTTTAGTTTTTTTTGTCTATCAAGAAATCACTTTATCAAGAATTAATTAAAACTGCTTTCATGTTTTTTTATTTGTAACAGAAACAAAATTATCTGAAATTCTGTGTTGGAGAATTATCATTATTTACATTTGGATTTATGTCCTCATCTTTATCATAACTTGATCACCTTCTGTCTGAATTTCTGGGATGAGGAGAGATCATTTTACCCTTCATTTATATTTGGACTAATGTCTTCATCTTTGTTGTTATCATCACTTGATCAGCTTCTGTCTGAAGTTCTGAAATGAGGATAGATCATTTTACCCTTCATTTATATTTAGACTGATGTCCTCATCTTTGTTATCATCACCTGATCATCTTCTGTCTGAAGTTCTGGGATGAGGAAAGGTCATTTTACTCTACATATGGAGAAATGTCCTCATCTTTGTTGTTGTTATCTTTTGTCAATATTTCTGGTATTTACATTGTTTATATGTGGAGTATTCTTCAATTTTTTATGGATTTATTTCAATATTTTGATTATTGTATTCACTGGGCTTCTCCAGGTATTTGTTAATCTGAATGACCTTTAGGGAATTTTGAATCCATGAACTTTCAAATAATTTTGAACCAGCTAACCAATTCTTGAAGTTTTGTTTTATGAATTTTGTAGCATCATAACTATGAGTTCAGTCTCTAAGCCAGATAGAATAAATTTGGACTTAATGCAAACCGGGCAAACAATAACTGATCAGTACAGAAAGAACAAGGTAAGATACCCTTAAGCATCAACAGTAGAACAAGAGCAGTTTGCTTTGTAGATTAATGAAAGGGTTTAGTTTGAAATTTTCTGAAGGTTACTTGGATTGAAAAGTACCTGGAAAAGGTCAAAAAGAACAATGGCCAAAATGATGATAACGGCAAAATTAAGAATATTAGTCTTAATGTAAATTACGTAAACATGAAAAAAAGTGATTTTCTTAAATATTTTCATTTGTATATTCTAGTGTTTTCTGTAATGCATTTTTTGGGGTCTTGGTGAATGAAGTATGATATTAAATAAAATATATATATAAAAAGAATATAGAAACGTCTGAGATGAAATATTGCCAATTATTAATGTCATTTTTCCATTTTATTTATCTTGATTTTTATTAAACTCAATATATATATATATATATATATATATATATATATATATATCTGTCATCCGCAGACAGATCTGTTTCTCTGTGTCACAGTTCATCAGTACGATTAGACAGCCGATTGCTTTTAACCCAGGATTGAAACCCGATCGAATTGACGTCAGTCAGCGATTCTACCTCTGGGCTATGGACGTTCGGTAGAAGAAGGCAGACTTTTAGCATGTATATTGTGATTATACACGTCCAATAGCCAGAGTGCTCTAATTCATTAGTGAATGAGCGATGTGTGCATGTGAGAGTAGCTACTGTTTTTCAAAGTCTACCATTCTTCCAGAGTGCTCAATCAGGGTGTGAGAGCATAGTCATATAATATATATATATATATATATATATATATATATATATATATATATATGTGTATGTATATATATATTTTTTTTTTTTTAATTATATTACCCTGGGCAAGGCGGTAAGGCCACTGGTGTGCAGGGGGCTACGTAAGATTGAAAAGATTGGAAAAGAGAAAGCCGGAAACCACATCCTAAACAGGGAACAAGGGATGAGCCTCTACACCTGTTCAATAGACGTGGGTGGAGTGTGAACCGGGCGATAGTTCAGTCTATCTACTCCAATTAGTCTATCTACTCTATATATGAAATGAATTGTTTGAACGTTATTTTTTATCGATACTCATATTTAAGTAGAGATTCTGTTTTTTAATTAAACAGTATTATAGATTTATATCTACTGGCCTGATTATTTACGATAAATTTTTATTACAAAAATGTGTGCCATTCAGCAGGATTTGAATGACATACATTTTCGTAATAAAAATTTATCGTAAATAATCAGGCCAGTAGATATAAATATATAATACTGTTTAATTAAAAACAAAACAATATCTACTTAAATACGAGTATCGATAAAAAAAAATAATGTTCAAACAATTCATTTCAAATTGTCGGTTGTTCATAACCAAGTTTCGTTAAAATTCATTAATCTCTGTAATATATATATATATTCCTTTTATGCAGTATCACCCCATGCAAGGCTGTAAAGTCAGTAAAACACAAGTGGTTATGGGAGGTGGAAGAATTAGGAACAGAAACCTTCGTAATGACCAGGAAAAAGAAAGAATAATCAGAAAAACACTAGATAGTGATTGATGTTGCATTTAAATTTTTGCAGCTTAAAGCTGGCTGGAAAGTCTGGAGTCATAAGGAAGTTCCACAAGCTAGAAGTGTGAGAAAAGAAGCTGTTAGCATAGAACCTACAGCTACATTGAGCCAGCTCAACTGTAAATTGATGAGATCTTGATACCAGTCTACACTTAAATTAAAAATGCTAGATACCATGAGCTTGTGTGAACTAAAATATAAAAATAAAGTATAAAGTATTTATATGAACTAATGTATAAAAATAAAAGTATTCAAAGAAACGGGAAAGAGAAGCAATCTTAGAGCAGTGGGAAAGTGCCTGATGTTGTGTTGCCAGATCAGAACCAATAATATTACTGATTTTTCTTTGGATTTTATCAAGGAGCTCAAGGCAAATAGCAGGGGCACCAGACCATATGTGGCAGTAATAGTCTAAGCATGGGCAAATGGTAGATGTATAGATACATCTGATAGAAACTGGAGAGAACAATTGTCTCACATGGTACAGTGAACTGACTTTCTTATTTAGGGGAATCTTTCATGCCAGTTTAGTACTTTGCTGAAGTTTAAAAGAAAAAGTTCAGGTACCATAGTCAACAGCTCATCCAAAAAATTGCCATGAATGTATTTCTAGAAAAGGAACAGGGAAGCAACTTTACAGCAGTGGGAATGTGACTGAAGTTGAGCTGCCACATCAGGACTCATAATATTGCTGATTTTTTGGATTTTTTTAAGGTAAATAGCAGTAATATTCTAAGCATAAACAAATGGTAGATGTATAAATACATCTGATAGAAACTGGAGAGAAAAATTTTCTCATATGGTACAGTGAACTGACTTTCTTATTTAGGGGAATCTTTCATAGCATAAAGAGAAACATAGATTTAATGAAAATGGGTGTGTTTGTTTTGGTGGGTGTAGTCTCTTGTGATGGTTGTCAGTTAAAGGAATTTTTGGTTAAATGAGAAGAGGGTTGAATCTATAAAATGAATGATGTAGGTACAAGTGAATTGTATAAAAAAAAAAAATAAAAGGAAAGATAAAAGACATTGTGGATTTAAGTTTGTAATGTTCTACCAACACTACTACTCCGCCCCTGCCATCACCTTCTTTTATCAATTGTGGGTGTGGTGGCGTGGTTGTGGTAGTATCCTTATTTCTTGATATTCATAATCTATTCTCCTGCCTTTCATATTTAAGTACATCCTCAGCTCGTCTTTGTTAGGGGTTTATGGCTATTCAAACACCTGGTATCTTTTATCAAAGTCAGCTGTTGATATATACAGATTTGCATATAAAGTTAGTACCCTCCAACAACAGGGATGTGTATGTGTGGTTGTTTTATGATATACTAGCATCATAGCCTGTCGTTGCCGTGCAACTCAGAACATTTTAGTAGTAGGAGAAGATGCCATTGAGAGGAGTATTTGGAAATTCTTTATTGAAAGTTGAAAAAGAAATTTAATTTTAGAGGAAAAAGTTACATTAATGCCACACAAATTACAGACAGTCGATTTCTTGCATGAAATATTTAGCGAAAAAAAGCTTTATTTTTTTAAATTTTATTTTCTGAAGTATGAAATATTAAATCTGAAAAAAAAAAGACTTAAATAATTAAATTAACTATTGGCACTTTTTTTTTTTTTTTTTAAATATTTTGTTTTTGTTTGAAAAAACACTTTTTTTAAAAAAAATATTTCTTTTGTTTCAAAATTGCAGGGAAAAATATTCACATTTTTTGTTGACCAAATTAATTTTTAAAACGTTGGAATAAAAATTAAATATAAGGGCTCATTTTAAAAAAAAATTTTTTTTTAAAAATAAAAAGTATTTTAGTTGCATTTGACACATGTGATTTGATTTCTGTGACTTAATTTAGCAACCATCTTAGATCTTAGATGTTTTACGGAGCGAATGTAAAAAAATCTGCTCCATTGGCCAAAAAGTGCGAAAGGGAAAATTGCTGAACTTAAACTCAAAAAGTATGTGTCGACCTGGCTTCCCTGCAGATGTGTCTCAAGAAAGTTTGAATGCCGTAGCTTAAAAAATGTAGGTGTGCATAGGGAACAGTCACACACACACACACACACACACACACAGATTACCTTTTATATATATATATATATATCTAGAGAGAGAAATACTAAGTTTTTTTTTATATATATTCTAAAGAAAGAGGATATTTTTTTTAATTTATTTATTAATCCGACATATTTTATCGCTTTAAATGTTATTTTTAGTGTCTACTCATATTTGAGTAGACCTCTGTGTATTTTAAACAGTTTTTTTTATTTCATCTACTGACCTGAACATTTGAGAAATTTTAAATTAAAATGGATCTTCTGGCAGGATTTGAACCTGTTTTCACTCTTTGCAGGTGAAACTGCTATTAGATCTGACATGCTTTAACCAAGTTCAGCTACAAGAGTGCTGTAATTAAGCAAGGTTGAATACTACCTTTTAAGCATATCTTGTTTACATTCCTCAAAGTTCATAACTGCTTAGTTTTGTATCTGAAACACAAACCAATTTTTAAAGAAATAATAGATCTATTTTTGTTTTTTAATCTATTAATCCAATATCTTTTGTGGCTTATGGCTTATCACATTGAATACACCGGTTCTCACTCGATCACCGAAGTTAAGCAATGTTGAGCCTGGTCAGTACTTAGATGGGTGACCGCTTGGGTATACCAGGTGCTGTAAGCGTTTAGTGATGAATGTGCATTGTGGTGCAGTGGATATCGGCTTGGAAAGAGAAATCAGTGAGCTTAGTTTGAATTCCATTTGAATACCCTGCATTCACTTAAGCACTGGTACCCTTGGGAAAGGTATTAATCCGTCCCTTCCCTCCAGTTATAGGTTAAATAACAAACTCAATAAATCTTGATACTCGAAAAGAAAAAAGTCTTACTAGACACAAAAACTTTCATAAAAACAACAATAAATTGTTGAAAGAAAAAGTTATTACCAGCAATAAATAAAAATTTAGTTGGCGATAAATGACCCGCCGAGGTTGATTTACCATAAAAACAAAACAACCAACTAAACAATCAACCTCTTTTATCACTTTCAACATTTATTTTTTGTGGATATCCATATTTGAGTATTTTAAACAATATTTTATTTCATCTACTGGACTGAATATTCAAGAAATTCTTATAAAGAAAACTGCACACTGGCAGCCTTGTTTAATCACAACACACTTCATATCCAAGTTGGTTAAAAGATGTCGGATCGGCAGACCTAAAGAAGACTACCACCACTTTTAAATTTGTTGTTTTTAATTTTTTTGACTTTTTTCAGTGCAGTCTTATCGATTATTACATAAAGATTCCGATTATCAACAAAAATTTGAAAAAAATTCAATATTTAAACAATTTTAGAGGTATCTCAGTTTCTCATATGTTATAGTAAATCGATCCTCCATTTTGGAACCACTCACATTGGGGTAGCTTTGTTTTGTTTTTTTGGGGGGGATGAGTTGTTGCTCTTGTTTTTGTTTTTTTCAAGTTTTCTTTAGTTCTTATGATAGCATCTTCCTCGGAAACTCTAAGAATAGCTTTGTTCAAAATTTTTGCAAAGGATTCAGTTGTTGAATATGCGCAAGCAAAACGGATAATTGCACGGGGTCGATTTACTATAAGATTGTATGAAAAACTGAGCCACCCACCTAAAATTGTTTAAAGGTTGAAGTTTTTACAAATTTTTTTGTCAATAGGAAAGTTTAGTATTTAATCGATAAGATTGCACTGAAAAAAGTAGAAAAAAAAATTATAACCAATAAATTTACAGGTGGTGGTAATGTCGTACCGGAGAGTGGTTCCAAAATGAATGATCAATTTACTATAACGTTGTATGAAAAACTGAGCCCCCCTCCCTCAATTGTTTAAATATTGAATTTTTTTCGAAATTTTTTTTGTCAATCAGAAAGGTTAGGGTGTAATCCATAAGATTGTACTGAAAAAAGTAAAAAAAAATGTAAAACAACAAATTTAAAGGTGGTGGTAGTCTCCTTCAGGTCTGCCGTTGGATCTTATGATGGTTTCTACTGCAAAGGGGAACGAAGGTTCTAATCTTGAAGAAGGGTATATTTTTTTTTCATTAAGACTTCTCAATTATGCAGGCTAATAAACAAAATAATGTTTAGAATAGCTGGAGCATCTCAAATATTGGTATGCACTAAAGATAATTTTAAAGTGATAATATATTGTTATATCCTGGACAAATCTGAGTGGAAAGATTACCAAACCAAGTATAATAGAATAAAAAGTTTATTCAGCACAAAAATTCTTACAAACAAGAATAGTACTACCAGGTTCTAATCTGTAAGCAAGACTCACTAGTGAAAATGTTGTTGCTCATTTATTCATGATAGACTTAGTCCACTATAGTGTTCATAAAAGGTGCTGGGATATTCCATTATAACAATATATATATATATATATATATATATATATATATATAATTAAAGCAGAGGGAGTTTTTCACAGTAGTGTTGTTTCAGTCATACTGACTTTGAAGTTTTGTGAAGGCATTATTCTGATGTCATCATTCTTCTTTATAATAATGCCTTGACGAAACCTTGAAGTTGGTATGACTGAAGCAACACTACTCATTTAAGTGAAAAAAACAAAACAAACTTTCATATTAATTCTATTAATGTTCTGTTGGTATCAAGCACTTTATGACAAAAACCTGCTTTCCAAAAATGCTTCTCTGCAAGTAAATTACTGAAAAATCAGCAATTTTGGCACGAAGCACCGTTATAATTCAATATATATATATATATATATATATATATATATATATATATAGGAAGGAAAACCTTAATGCATCATTGAAACCAGTTATAAATATTTATTTTGATGGGTAAGTTTTTGATACCTGTCTCATCAGAACACAAATTACAAATGGTTCAATTTTATCAGAGCATTCAAAAAATAGGAATTCAAGCTGTATGATCTATAAATTTTTTTTTCTCTGGGTGTTTAAAAAGTTTAAAGCATAAGTGGTAGAGGAGGGCAAATTAACTTTCCATCAGTCATTTTGTGCATGTGTGTATGTTGTTTTATATATATTCAGTTAGATAGGTATAAGTTTGTGACACTGGGTTTCATGCTTTTGCAATCGTCAGGCAAACTGATTAATTTTTTAAAAATATTGGATATATGTAGGGCTGCATATATTGGTGTATTTTTGTGGAAGTGGGAGGAAAATTCGTCATTGTGACATATCTTATACAAACACAGACATAAATACACGCTTGTACACCCATTGACGTATAGGTGCACTCACCCACCAGGGCTCGCACAAACATAACTATATGTGAATAGTATGGGGCTTAGCATATATATGTATATGTGTGCTGTTGTGTACATACATACGCATTTGATTGGTGCATTAATGTGAAATACACTATTTGAAATACGTATGTATGTACACAGCGACACACATATACATATGTATGCCAAGCTCCATACTGTTCACATATAGATATGTTTGTGTGTGTCTGCGTATATCAATGGGTGTACAAGTGTGTATCTATGTCTGTATTTGTATGAGAGATGTCGCGACGACAAATTTTCCTCCCACTTTCACAAAAATACACCAATATATGCAGCCTTACATCTTTTTTTTTTTTTTTTTTTTTTTTTTTAATCATCTCACTCCGAGCAAGGCAGAAACGCCACTGATGTGCAGGGGGCTACATAAATGTAGAAAGATTAATTAGAAAAGAGTGAGGAGTACAAGCTAGTTAGAAAGGAACAATAGAAAGCTGAGAAAGCAGGTGCAATGACAGATATATAGGTGGATCCAATATTTTTTTTTTTTAAATTAATCAGTTTGTCTGATGATCGCAAAAGCGTGGATCCTTTATGATAACAATAAATGATCAGGTCAATGATTTGATTGTGATGGGTCCCTAAAATATTTCTCTAAGCCAAAGTTGGATCAGCAAAAGATTATGGTAACTTTCTTTGTGCTCTGCAATTGGTGTTATCCATTACAGCTTTCTGAAAGCCAATCAGGGCATTATTGCAGAGCTTTACTGCAATCAACTTGTTTAAATGCATGCATATTTGCAAAATATGAGACCTGCATTGAGGAATCGACATGGTCCAATTCTGCTTCACAATAATGTGTGGCCACATGTTACAAGAATGACATAACAAAACTAACAGCTTCTTGCACCTTTTCCTTATACACACACACTGAGACTTGACTAACAAGCTTTTTGCATTTTTTTTAGTAACAAACATGTCATTGTTAGGGTCCAATCTATGGGCAATTTGTTAAACCCCAAACAAAACACTATGAAAGTATAAAATTAGATTTTCATAGTAAAAATACTAACAATACATTTTTATATGAAAAATTTAGCAACAACACCAATTGATAGTAAAAGTATGAGTAATATATTTTATTTTTAGTTGACAGCATCCAAATGTGTTCAGAATATTCAGATTTCAGGATTAAATAACCCATAGATGTTGATATGCCGCTAAACAAAAGCAACCAACCAGAATCCAAATATTTAGATTTCAACCCATAGAAGTTGATATGCTGCTTAACAAAATCAACCAAACTGTTATCTCTCCCACATGTTTGCATAATCTGTAACTCTAACTCTGTAACTGCTTGCCTTGAGTGGCTCTTTGACCTTGTACAGGGTGAACAACAGTGTAAAAAAAACAAAACAGGGGGCTTATTTTGTTTTATTTTTTTATTGTAACCTCATTGGTTATTGTTGTGACATAAGAGGTTACTAATGTATTGTGGTATCACACATATTGTCTTTGTATATTACTTCAGATAGTTTTGGATTTGTAGTAATAGTTATTACTATGAGGTGATATCCTGGTATCTTGCTATTGTAAGATGCTTATTCACATATCTGTTGAATAGTACTGTATTAAGAGGTTCCTCCTGATCATACATAACATCCTCTCTTGGGAGTCCTCCTGAGTAACCTACTCAAGGACTAAATAATAATATCACATTGGGAACAAACTCTGCCACTTGGCTATAACTAGTACAAGTGCTGCTGCTACTCATAACTCAGTTGATCTTCCTAGACTTCTATTTGGTGCTTAACATAAGTTATTATTTGTTATCTGGCGATCAGTGTTCAACAACATGTGACAGTGTTAACACTTTCTACATGACAGTTTTTTGTTTTGTTTTTAATAATATTTTTTTGTTTTTAACCCTCTAGGGCCATTCGTATCATATTTGATATAGTATGAAAACAAGCCTTGAAAGAAATATTTTTCTGAAAAATTTTTTAAGAGAAATATTTTATAAATTTCAAATGAAAGCAGTACTGACTGCTCAGTCAATGAATACCAAATGTTTCCTTATAGGGAAATACCAAATGTTTCCTTATAGGGAAATACTGTATCAAATATGATACGAATGGCCCTAGAGGGTTAATAATATTTTTCTCATCGTTAATACTTTTTATTAATTTCCTGGAAGACTTCTTTTGCGATTCTTCTGTGTCTTCAGATTTCTTTATTGCAGTGTTTCCATTGTTACTCCAGATAGTTAAATTTCTGTGTTTGCTTGATTTTGACATTTATACCTAGGAAATGTTCTAACAGGAAATGGAAAGTGTGACACAGAGATCCGAAGGCAAATTGGTATGGCAAAGGACACATTCCAGAAGCTGAGGAAAGTACTAACACACAGGAAAATTTCACTAGAAACAAAGAAAAGAGTGCTGGATTGCTATGTGATGTCAGTTCTTCAATACGGCAGTGAATGCTGGACAATATCATCGAAAATGAGGACAAAACTGGAAGCAGTGGAAATGTGGTTCTAGAGAAGGATGCTGCGGATATTGTGGACTGAGCATGCAAGCAACGATGAGGTGTTGGAAAGAATGGCAACAAAAAGGAAATTAATACTGAACATCAGGAAGAGACAACTGAAGTTCCTGGGGAAACACAATGAGGAAGGAGAGCTTGAAGAACCTGATACTGATTGGCCAGATAGAAGGAAAGAGAGACAGAGGAAGGCAGCGGATAACATATTTGCAGGGCCTGATCAGGTGGATGATGGAACGGGGGTTGCCAGGAGTAACAGGAGCAAACATACTAAGAGCCACAAGGGATAGGGAGATGTGGAGAACCATGATCGCCTACGTCCTGAAGGGACAGGGCACATAGAAGATGTATGCAGCACACATCTTAGTCTTTTTTTTTTCTTTTAAAAGAGTATTTCTTTCCTTTTCTTTCCTACTCTGTCTAGAAGTAATTGAAGTTTTCCTTTTGAGTCTATCAACACAGTATTATCCGTGTGTCTTAAGTTTTTAAAATTATCTTTGTTGATAATAAATCCTGATAGATTTTCCTGTTCTGTTGGAATCAGCTCTCTATATAGATTGAATAAATATGGTAAGAGAACATATCCTTGTTTTTATTTTTGTGTTTTTTACTGAATTCTTCTACACTTGAATACAGGCCATTTGTTCTCAGGAGAGTAGTCACTATCACTGTTATCGCTCCAGATCACTTACTTATATATTAAACCTCTTCATCAGATGAATCATCAAATCAGTCCAACACCTGCTGAACACACGTGTTACTGAATTTATCTATTCATCCTAGAACAGTTGGGCTGGTCACTTGCCTGTTTCATGATATATATTACACATAGATACACTTGAAAATAAACACTAGGTGCTGCCATCATGTGGTTTACCACAAGCACTATCAGTTATGAGGGATAGACACAGGTATAATGCTGAAGACATTTCATAAAGTCATGAACATTAGTGATATCAGATTTGTTATTCAGATGAATTGTTTCTTGAACAACTGGAAATAATTTGAAATCTTAAAGTAAAAAAAGAATAATTTGAATCATTTGGAGACTTCCAAATTGAATGGTAGCCATTCTTATTTACATTGCAAAAATGTACAACGATATGACAACATCCCTCATTTAACGAAAATATTAAAAAAAAAAACAATTTTAATAAGTTAAAAATTTCCAGTTAAGTGTTCTTTGTATTAATATTATTGTATTGGAGAGTTGCTTTGCATCTTTGTATTGGAGAGTTGTTATAATACTATTCTGCTGGAGTCATTGTAGTTACTCAGAAAGTGACAATTGAAATTTCTAGGACAGATAATTTAGAAATAGAACTTGAAATCTTTAATACTGACAAGACATATCGAAGGTAAGGACAGAAGGGAACTGCAAATAACCTACTTAATAAAAGTGTTTGTGGATAACAAAACAGAGACTGGAAGGAATAGTAAAGAAAAAACAGTGCTTTCTTTTTCTTTTTTTTTTATACAGTAATGTTCAGCTGCTACAAGGCCCATGAACCACTCAAGGTAGTAGGGATCCAAAGTAACAAGTACAGTTTATGGGAATATGTGAGGAACATAACAGCTTGAATAGGTTGAGATTGTTGTGATTAGGGAAGTATCCTCTTGAAAATCAGTTCCACAAAGTAGTGATTTGTGGGAAGAAGCTCTTTGAGTAGAACTTAAATCTCACCAATGGAATACAAAAAGAATGATGATTTGCTAGAATATGTGTGGCATGGTAGATCTTTGCGGTGAGTATTAGAGCTTGTGGAATTAAGGAATGTAGAAACATTATTAACAAGTGAGAACAGTAGAAGAGTAATTAAAAGGACAATAGATAACAAATGACATTGGATTAAAATTTTTGAGGATCAAAGTTGGCTGGATAGCATGGAGCTAGAAGAGAGTTCCACAAGCAAGAAGTGTGAGAAAAAAACTGTTAGCATCGAACTTGTTACATCCAGCCATTTCAACTGTAAAATGATGGCACCTTTGCCATCAATCTAATATTGACTTCAATTTATAAAGTCTAGGTATCATAATGACGAATTCATTTAAACAAATATCTAGAATGTTAGATTACAGTGGTGAGAAAGTGACTAAAACCAAGAAGCCAGGTCAAGACTAATAATATTGCTGATTCTTCTTTTGATTTTATCAAGAATCTCTAGATATGCAGCAGGAGCACCAGACCATATGTGGTAGCAATATTCAAGTCACTTAAGTGCCATACGTGAAACATGCTTGGGTGATCATGTCTCGATAGAGACATTTTTACTGGAGAGAAGATTATCCTGCAGTAGGTTGCCATTGCTTTTTGCGGTAGACTGGTTGTCAGCCAAGGCTACAGAACCCAATCTGTCCTATTATTTAACCCATAAGTGGAGGGAAGAGATGGATTAATACCTTTCCCAAGGGTATTTGCATGTTAGTGAATGCAATGAAAGGATTAATTGTAGACTTACTAAAAATATAATAATAAAAAAAAAAAGCACTTCACCAGATAACAATATATAATTTGAATCCTCTTGTAGCGTGGGAGGTTATAAACAAATTATGATAAATACAACCAATTCTTTTAACTTGGAAGCAGGAACAAATATATCCTAACCTTAAAAGACTTTGTTACAAGATAGATTTTAGCATGAATCAGATGTGGGACAATGGTATGTAAGCTAACCACTCCCAAACAAAACTCCAAGTTAATGATGCAAGCAGAAATGATATTTTTAACATAAAAGCTGTATTTATTCATTTGTATCATTAATGTGAAATTTGTTATAAGTTCCAGTAACAATTAGATTATATTGCACCGAGTTTGTTCTTTTATCTTTTTCCATTCTTTGTAGCTTTTTTATCTGTTTCTCATACAGATTCAATATTACTTTATTCTGCAATTTTCTGGTAGTAGCAGGTATTTCTTTTTTGTTTGCTCTTATATAAGCAAAGTAGCTTTTATTTGAAACTTTATCATGAGCCAGTTAATGTAAACTTCAAGTAATCCACATATACACGCAACACTTCATATTTGATTTCATGGTAATTTAGCCATTGTTTTCCGCTATTTTTGAGTGGCAGTATGTTGATGTGGTAAGCAAAATAGTATAAAATTTAGAATCTTCTCTAGTTACACCCCCCTCAAATATCTGTGCCTCCCATATCATCTTTGAGCCAATCATATTTTGATTCCCACTTTCAAATTAACTTCTGCTTGGGTAGACAAATATGAAAGTAGTTTAAAAAGCATCCTCTTCTACCAGAATGAGGGTTAATCTTAAACCTTCATCGTTACAGTATCTGTAACGATGAAGGTTTACGTATTTTAAGGAAAAATCTTTGAGGTTTACAGTTAATGAAGTATGAAAGATTTTTTTTTCTTAAAATTTTCTCATTTTATATCATCATTTTTTTCTTTTATATGCAGTGTGTTTTGAGTGGTGCAGTGGATATCGGCTCGGGATGACAAATCAGGGAGCTGAGTTTAGATTCCAGTTGAATTCCTTGCATTCATTTACGCACAAATACCCTTGAGAAAAGTATTAATCTGTCGCTTCCCTCCAGTTATGGGTTAAATAACAGGACAAATTGGGTTCTATAGCCTTGGGTGGCAACCAGTCTACCGCAGAAAGTAATGGTAACCTACTGCAGAATAGTCTTCTGCCCAGTCAGTTATGTCTCTTTCAAGACATGATCTCCCAAGTGTGTTTCACATATGGCAGTTAACTGACTGCTTTGAGTGATCATGACTCTTCACAACTTACTATCCTTTGTAGCTCTAAGCAATGTTTGTTCCCTTACTCTTTCAAACCATTTTCTGCCATACATCTACCCAAGCTCATTAGGGTGATTACCCTATTTTTCTCTGCACCTCTTACTTTTATTATGTCTTCCGAGTGTAAAATTTTCCAAGCACTCTTTCTTCTCACGACAGAAAATGAATTTTATAGAAAGACAAATTTTACAGGTTTATAGATAGTGAAGAGTCTCTAAATTTTCTCATTTTATATTTTAAATAGCTTAGTTCATAAGTATTCTTTCTTTTATCTACAGTGTCTCTTCAGGACTTGGACGATTATGGCTCTCCACAACTTCCGGTAGCTCTAATGTTTGCCCTTTACTATCCCTCTTAACCCCTGTTCTGCCATCCATTTATTCATGCTGATTGGGAAGGTCACTCTTTCCCTCTGTCATTATTGGTGTTATTTTGTCTTCTAAGTATCGACTTTTCTAAGTCTTCTTTCCTCATCTGTCTCCAAAATTCCTGATTCTATATAAAAATGTCTTTTTCACTGCTCATATTTTCTGTCTATAGCATAAAACTTCTCACAGTTTTACTTGGTGATGTTTGATTTGTGGCCTGTTTTTATTTACTAGTGGTTGTGTGTGTGTGTGTGTATATATATATATATATATATATATATATGTAGAATATTTGGTATTTAAGTCAGGTAAATTCTGATAGACAAACTCAAAAAACTCAATGTTAAATTGATTTAATTTAACAGTAATATATAGAGTTTGAATTCTAGTCGAGTTCATTACATTCACTTATATGCTAATACCCTTGGGAATGGTATGAATTGATTACCTCACCCAGTTATGGGTAAATAGAACAGATTGAGGTTACAAGTCACATAATCATGAGAGTGTCAGGCTGAATAGAAGGCAACTGAGGTTGAGATGAGAGAAACACAAGTCAAAGAATTATAATGGGTGAGAAGTTTTTTTTATATAATTTCTGCACTAAATCAGAAGTTTTATAATGTAATATTGAAATTGCATAGCAACACAAATCCTGTAACAACATCCTCAGAGTTAGAAAGAAGCAATTTTAAAAGAAAAGGATTTTATTTTTAAAATGAAAATAAGGAAGATGAGAAGCTAGCTTTCCTGCTGTCTTCCTGTTTTCAGATATCTTTATTAGATAGAATGTTTCTATACAAGTAATTTCAAGCTTCAGAACCGGATCAACTTTAATCCATTTGGATCCATTGCTCAAAACTAGATTCTTTGCTAGAGTAATCTATTCTAGTCTTGTGAAATAAACAAGCAAGAAGACATTGCAACATAGACTTAACACTACATTTTCATTTTTTTTCGAACTTCTTAAAATCTCAATCATATTTGTTTATATTAATTATATTTTGAAAAATATTTTGACAATGTTTATTTTGTGACTACAATAAAACAGTATGTTAACAAGAAAGTTATTCCTTTGACACTGCTATTATTTTATACTCTTATACTACCGGCCATAATTATTAGGCCACCCCAGTTCTTTAAAAGAAATGATGTATTTCATACTATTTTTAGTATTTATTGCTAAATGAAAATAGAATGGTTCTTTTGTTATTATTTTGCAAAATTTTACAAGGCAAGGAAGCAAAGATGAACTCGTCTCAATAACCCTTAATTTTTTTTATTCTTTCATTGATGAAACTGCAATATAGGTAGTTATTTTTAATATTTATAAATTCATTTGATGCAAATGTTATTTTGCAGTATTAACAAGAGAACCATTCTATTTTCATTTACAGTTATTCACTTGGAAATAAATACTAAAAAATAGTATGAAATACATTTTTTTTAAAAAACTGAGGTGGCCTAATAATTATGGCTGGTAGTGTAACTCCTCAGTAATGTTTATTTGCAAGATTATAAAAATATGCAGACCAAGTACAATGTGATATTTATTATTTAACCAAAAATAAATACTTATTATTTACCATTTTTTTAAAGGAATACATTTGAGAAGAAATCTTTTAATTCAAATGTTTATAAGAAATTGCAAAATTATTAAAATATGTTAAAGAGGCTTTCAACCTATTTTGGTTAATTTATGTGGCAAGAACAACTGAAAGAGATGGCTGAAAAATACATTCTTTTTCAAAATGTGTAGTCATATTTACTTGTAGTTATGTATGTGTTTAATGAACTTTTTTGTTTACAAATATGTTTTTAAATTTATTAGTAAATTTATTTTCATATTTATTTCTTTATAAAATGGTAAATAATATATTTCATAGTTGATTCTAATATTTTTAAAATTTTGTAAATATAAAATTATTTTTGTAAAGAAGCACTCTAATAAATATATATTGTTTAATATCTATATTGTCAATTCTCAAGAATAAAGAAAATGTTTAAATTGACTTTCATATGTTCTGGGTTTATTAAAATTTTAAATAAAGCCTTTTAAGACAACAAACATTGTCAAGGGAGTCAAAAGTGTATACATTAATAATGGCGTGAAGGGAATAACTCATTTTGATACCCTATTTTTATAATCTTGTCAATAAACACTGCTGAGGGAGTCAAAAGTGTATACAGTAACAGTGGTGTCAAGGAAATAACCATCATTTTGACAGACTGTTTTTTATTTATTTATTTATTTATTTATTTTTTTCAGGTACAAAGGTTAAATGCTTCTGAATATTTTTTAATATAGCTATAGAGGGGAAGCTCTTAAAAATATATTTTAAATATTATAATTGATATAAATGAAATTTCAGTAATTTTATGTAACCTCCAGAGAAACCAGCCGAGATGGTATGAATAATTAAATATGGAAGTATTTTGTTATAAATTCTCAAGAATAAAGAAAATTTGAAAATTAACTTTCATATATCTGGGTTTCATGAAAATTCTAATTATCACTTTTTGAAATAAACATTACTGAGGTAGTCAAAAGTGTGTACAGTGATAGTAGTATCAAGAGAATAATATTCCTTTTGACACACCAGTCTTTGAAGGCAAAATGATCACCAAACTTTTTAGTTGCTTACTATACTCGAATTAAATAACTTGTAAAACAAATGCTTACTTATTGCCCAGCACAAGAATGCAACCACCCGCTAATAGAAATTAATGCTTTGTTATTGGATTGGCCTATCTCACCTCTTCTTTGTAATGGGTTCTTCCCTGAAGCTCAATATAAACCCATGGTATTGCTTCCAGAGAGTATACTTTGTGTACTAATATCATGATTTCTGTTTGTATCTTTTGTTTTTAAAAAAATTCTTTGTTTTGGGAATTTATGTCATGCTCCTACCCACATATCATTTCATGATATATTTGTAAATATATTTTTGTATCTATTATTCACAATAAAATTTTTATACTCTTTTGGTTTTTTTTAGGTCCCTGGTATGTTTGAGATATTTTGGTGTATGAAGGATTGAATGATGATGGACATGTTCTTGTGATGGATGAGAAAATTGTAAAGTATGTTTGGGTCGTGAGTCTGATTAGCTAGGTATAGAATAGGTACTGAAGACCGACCTGAGCCCCTCTCTCCTCCCAAATCGGCATTGTGCCACAATTGTATTTTTCATACAATAGATATTAAGTGTACTTTGATTTGTTTGGTGAACACCTGATATTGGTAGCAGTTTAGTTTCTGATATCAGTGATGGCCTTCCTTAACCAACCACCAGTATTCAACCCTGGCTGTGGTGACTCATTTATAGACAAGATAGCAGATGTAGAAGTTTAGGAATTATTTACAAAGGATAAAAAATATAAACATGAACCTGCAGTTTATTTAAGCATATATAGAGATGCCAGAGAAGCTGTTCATTCAGTTGTCCTGCATAATTACCAGCAGATTTGTTGTATCGTTGAGGTGAACAATACACAGAGAAAAATGTCTGTTTAATATATTTATTCTCACAGTATCTGGTGGTAATGGTTATATACAAAAATACAGAACAATAAGTTAGAAACAGCAAAAGAAGACTTATGAATGAGAGGAGAGTTCGAATATTAATCTGCTTGCCGCAACTTACTAAAATCAACCCTTTCAATACATACATACAGACTCTTTCAGGCTATAAGCCAGTCCATTGGTTAGAGTGCTGAAGGGGTGCTAGTTATTCTACAACAAGATTTGAAAAACTGATTGCTAATTTAGATGGTGTTTATCTAAAAGATGAAACTACTTGCATATTCTGTGCTGTAAAGCCTTTTGTAGAGTTTCTCAGTTGGACAAAGTTTCTATTAAATTTTTGGCTGTAAATTTAGAGCTCCCAAAAAATGTTTCTCACTATACCCTTCAGCACTTAAGAGTTTAGTTTGTTTTTTGGGTGAAGATAATAATGTAAATGCTTGCTTAAGATGATTTTTAAGAATTAATATTCAGGAGTAGGAGAAAGACTACAGGAAGATTCATGAACATAAAGCGGTGGGGTCTTGTTTTCTGTATCTTTTAGCATATATCCTCAAGTTTTCTCCAGTCATGATGAACTGATGCACTCTCAAATGTGATTCCATGATTTGAATATCTCTTGGGTCTCAAGTAGTACTTGACTCCTTCACCTATACTTTATTTTTACAAGAGTCAGATTAGATCAATAACTGAATATTGCAACCATATGTTGGTTGGAACTGCTCAATACTCTCAATACTTTCCAGCCTTGAGAGACACCCAAATAATTTACACAGTCTTTTGAATGATGATTTATTCTCCACTCATGCTTTCTCCGAACAGACACAACATTGCAAGCCTATTACCACTCTATCACTGTTTTCATGGAAGATCTTCAGATGAACTGCATTCTTTAGTTCTACAATTTCAGACCTTCACTGCTAGGGCACACCACATTACTTCCACAGAGGTGAATCATCCTTATTTTCCTCATATTTCAAATGTAAGAAAGTTTCACTTGGATGCCCACCTCCTACCAAAAACTGCTACTTTGTGGAACTCTCACATAGATGCTTTCCAAAATACAGTCTTAATTAATTCAATTGTCCACCATTATCTATTCTCTTTATTCTTACTTATCACCCCCCTTTATTCTTATTTATCACCCTGTCTTTCCTTCATATCACATGTCATTCATCATAACCTAACATGTGATATTTGGGCATTGTAATAGGTAAATTTTAGTATAAAAAATGAATATGCCAACTCTGGAGATTTTATTTGTAAGAGTTGAATAATATATAAGCTTATGAGTGTTCTTAACAGTTTATGATGTTTTGTATTATCACCTATATAAAGGCCACATTCTTTGGTGACCTCTATAAAAGGCGGCATTCTTTGATGACCTCTATAAAAGGCGGCATTCTTTGATGACCTCTATAAAAGGCGGCATTCTTTGATGACCTCTATAAAAGGCCACATTCTTTGATGACCTCTATAAAAGGCCACATTCTTTGATAATGAATTTTTATGAAGTCAGTACTTAACAATAAAAAATAATCTTTTTGTGTGTGGATAAAATCAAACTCATTAAAGAGGATTGTTTTTTATTTTTACTGCCTGTTTAATATTGGCACATAACCAAGTGGTTAGTACATTTGTTTCAGACTGTGTGACCCAGGTTAGAATCTCACCTTGGTCTATTTGTCAAGAGGATATGGAGGAGATGATCTCAGTGTGTGACAAATTTGGAAAGTGTCTGAAAACTATGCCATGAGTTGACCCAAGCCTTGTGAGTGAAATTGGGTCAACAGAACCATTGGAAGCCATTGATAATTGTGCTAACATGAAGTCACAAGTCATCGGGACTGAGAGTTTGACTGTGCTGGTTGAGTGTATGCTGTAAGCTTACACTTAACCAAGAAGGCAATGATCTGGAACTATGAATAGTACATACTATTCCATGCATTTGCCCTGTTAACACATTCTTTCTCTCATTTCCAAATTATTCAAAAAGTTCCTCTCTTTTAAACTCCTTTTAAAGTTGTCAGATCAAGGCGTGTAGAGGTGAGTAGTCTATGTACTATGCATTCAAACCCTAAACTTTTTGCAGTACCTGTTATCTTGTCAGTAATGTTTCATTTTTGGGCTTGCAAAAAGTAGTCTGTGAAAAGCACATTGTCAGTATTGCATACACTTATTAATGTTTGTTTTTAATAAGTGATGATTAAAATTTTAATAAAATTTGCACATATGAAAGTGCATTTACACTTTTATTCTTGAAAATTGACAAAGATATTAATTACTATTAGATTGAATGAAAAAAAATTATTTTCATAATTATTTATAAAATGGTAAATAATAAATATTGCATTGTATTTCACAAATTTTGATAATTTTGTCATGTTTTTATACATTTTTTAATAAAAACATGTTTTGAAATTTATTTCTTTATAAAACAGTAAATAATAAATCTTCATAAAAGCTTAATAATTAAACAGTTCATTGTACTTAGTTGACATATTTCTATACTTTTGTAAATATACTATGCTAGAGAAAATGGCTTGCTTGCCTTGTGGAGGTAAATGGATTCAGACACTTCTCACATGCAAAACAGTCCCAAAAAGAAAATGGTGGCTTCAAGGAACGTATATTTAAAACCGATCTTGAATAGAGTTGGATAGATTTTTGCAGGAATCTTTTTTTAACATAGGCAAATTTTAACTGTCAATCAGTCTTTAAAAAGTGCTTAAAGAGGTGACAGTCAGGATTGCAACTACTGTAGCAACCAGGAGATGTTGGATTGTTTAACCTAAGTTTATACCACGACTCTGTTGATAGAAAACGGAATCCAGACATTTATTACTAGACAGAAGAAACGGACTACATAAAAATTTTCATAGGAGATGTTGGATTGTTTAACCTAAGTTTATACCACGACTCTGTTGATAGAAAACGGAATCCAGACATTTATTACTAGACAGAAGAAACGGACTACATAAAAATTTTCATGAAAGTCAATGTATATATAGTAATCGTGGTGTCAATGGAATAACTATCTTCTTGACATATGATTTTTTTGTGGGCCTAAACATTAAAAGGGGATACATTTAGACAGATTATTTACTCTTTTTTCTTTCAATAACTCCATTAATCAACCAAGCAAGTTAAATTAATATTCTGACCTTTCTGAGGATAGTAAGTCTTCAATGTACTTTACCTGTCCTAAAAAAATGTCATGATGATGGCCAATCTTGTACACTTCTTGGTGTTAAATTTATTATATATAACTTTAGTACCAGCCTTAAAGGCACTGTTCTTCAGTATAACCATGCATTATCAATAAATTGTTTGCAGAAATTAATAAAAGATCGCTAAAAATGTTACAAAATTAGCTTGCAGGTGACCACTGGATGTTGTTTCAGATTGACATTCAAACATTTTAGCTGACATTTTCTGTATGCTCAACTCCTTAAGACTTGGTTTTATTTTTTATGGCTTACCAACCCTTTGCAATTTATGTAAAGCCAGAAAATATTTTTAGATTTTAAGAATTTTGTAGAATAATCATTCTTACTGTCACATGTTTTACAAAATTAACTGATGGCTTGGAAGGGAAGACATTTAGAAATTTCAAGGCTATTTGTGCTTAAATTAACTTTACTGGAATCAGAACTCTACTCTCAGGTTTTCAATTACAAGCAGTTGTCCATTACACAATCTGCACATCCAAACTTACTGCATCAGGTATTCTCCAGTGGTCACTCATCTAGGTGCTAACTAGGCTCAATGTTACTTAACTTTAATTATCATACGAGAAGTGGTGTTTCAACATGTTATATCCACACACAATCCTGTTGTCTCAGCAATTCTTTTAGTTAAGGTTCATTGATTGGCTGGAACTTGGATTTTAAAAATGTCTATACTCTAAGTTCACACACTTTTTCACACTTGACTATGACGTGTCACTTAATGTTTGCATCATGGATTTCCTTAAGAGTTTTCTTTGGCAAGAAAAGTAAATTCATAAGTGCCTTGAGATTAGCACAATTTTTTTACGATTGGTTTAGTCCATAATCTGAAAGTCAAAACAAGTGAAAATCTTCAATTGGCATGTAATTATACATAAGAAAGGTCTCTAGCCACTCCAGCCACAGTGACAAAATAATTTTCAGACTTTTGGAAGTAGGCAAGGTTGAGAATTTTTGGGCATTCCTTGTAGAAAATGGTAAATGACAGTGAAAGCAGAGACTTTTCTGGAACTAGATTTTTTTTTTTTTTTTTTTTTTTTTGGTTGCAACATGCTTCAGCTTGTTGAAATCCTCACAGTATTTACTATTGTTGAAATTGTCATTAACATTTTTTGTTGAGATTTACAAACAACATTTCATACAATTTTGCAAACCAATCAATGAAATTTGAATAAGCTGATTTGTTTGAAAAAAAATACTTTGACAAAAAGCATACTTCATGGTTTAATAAGTCTTTTTTTGTAGGAATTCATGGTTAACAATATTTTAAAAGATTTCTTTGTTTCCTTTATTTTTTACAGCAAAGAATAAGTTATTAGAATTTTTTATTCTTGAGCATACAACATACTATGTCATGCATAAATATTTCTTTCTGGAGCCAAATTCCAACTTTTTGAAGCATTTGGCCTTGTGATAATAATTTAGATAGTTTTACAGAAAACAAAACACCAGAAACTCAAATAGCATCGTACAAAACAAAACCACCAACAAAGAATGCAACTGCAGGGACAAAAATAAATGTCCATTTCAAGGTCTCTGCAACACAAAAGAAATAATTTATAAGGCAGAGGTATATGACCCAGATGCCCAAAACAAAATATGTTTGGGCTCAACCAAAGACACCTTTAAGACCAGGTGGTTCAACCACAGATCTACATTTAAAATAGAAAAATTAAAAAACAATACAAAATTGGCTAACCATGTCTGGAAATTGAAATCAAAATATAGAAAAAACCCAGACATAATGTGAAGCATTGTAAAAACAGCCAAGCTTAACAATGGTGGAAAATATGTAGACTGTGCCAAGAAGAAAACTTAGAAATTATGATATACCCAAATAAAGACGAACTGTTAAATGAAAGAACAGAAATTATGAAAATTATGACTAAATGCATCCATACTAAGAAATACCTCTTTGGTTCATACAAACATGGACAAAAATGCCATAATTCGTTTTAATTTAAAAATTGTGCATTCATAAATTCCCTGCCATGTGAACGTTCAAATAAAACACTGCTACAAGAGCATTCTTAAAAAGAAAAATGGTAAACGGTAAAATCAGTTATTAAAAATCGTCTGAAGACATCACTCATGGTAGAAACCTGGGTAGCGAAATAGCTTGTTTTTAAAAATGGAAAATATAATAGTCATATATATATATATCTTAAAAGATATGCAAAAAACATTATTGCATTTTTAGTCAGTAGGTATTTATTTTAATTATTAAATTGTTTTTTAAATAGTGGAAGTATTTTGTATGTTAAATAAGATATTTAACTTTTCTAAATAAAAATTCATGAAAATTTATTGTACTAAGCTATACCCCCTAGTAAAACAAATTGTATTTTGTACAACCTTACCTGCTTGCACTTATCTCCAAAATTTGGTTTTGATTGGTCAATGTATGGCTATTTTAGTGGGTGTAACAGATGGACCGACTTATGGAAGTTAGAAAATTTTTATATATATATATATATATATATATAATATGGCTGATAAAATCTGAGAAATTCCTTTATCCTAAGGTTTTTTTAGTGAATCAAATAATCATGTGATACAAGTTGTAGATTCTACTGAAAATACTGATTGCCCTGGAAAGAATAATGAGACATTTCAATGTATTTCACTAAATTTAAAAAAAACAAACCTGTGTGCATGTATTTAGGTATTATACCTTCATTTAAACATGTTTTGTTGAATTCTATTCTATTTTATATTGATCCTTTCAAGTTGTCTAATTAGTTTCTTGATATTGAAATGAAATTCAAGGAAGGTGGCATAGTCCCCCCCCCCCCCCCCCCAGTAATTTCAACCTTTTCAAAAATGATTTTCAGGGGTAAATTACAAAGATAAACATGCTATTATAGTTGTGATAAACTGAAAGACACTTAAACATGTGTTTGGTTAGGTATGCTATGAATTTTTAAAATCTGCATTCAGTTGTAGTAAATTTTAAACACGCATAAACACACTCTGTTATGGCTATTTTACAATTTTTAAATTTTATCTGTTGTTGTCACAGTTTTTACACAAGTGTTTAAATATAAGGGAACCAACTGGAAATTGGCAGAAACATAAAATGGCATTAGTATATAATATTATGAGCACGTTAATATGTTGTTCATATATATATATATATATATATATATATATAGTAACTAAGTTGTAGAACTCGTAGGTTTTTTAACCTGTTGTTCATGCATTTACTTTTATAAAGAGTGCTTGATACATATGTAGAGTGTTATATTCTAATAGTTGTTACAATGGTTTATAAATTCATAGTATCACGACACAAAAATTTTCGCATTTTGAAGCTGACCATGCGTCTAGACTGCTTCTTCAGGTTATCTAGTTGAAAAGACCGTTTATTTGTGGCGGATTTGTTTTTGTAGGTGAAAGTGTGGTTGAGTTGTAATTTGAATTCTGTTGACCTTTTTAATGTCTTAGGGTTAGGTGTTTGGGGGGTGGCTAAGTTCAGGGTAGGTTTTCCTATTTATCTTGTCTGGGTGTAGCCTGGTGGTACCGTGGGTATTGTTATTTGGTTTAGGGTTTGGTAGGTGTTGTTTTGTTTTTGGGCTGGTTGCTTCTTCTTTAATTTTGGTTATTTTGTATTGGGGTATGTGTTTTTTTGTTTTTTAGTTTTTTACAGTATCGATATTTTCTTTTATTTTCTACTATTTTGTGGTAACTGGACTTATTGCTGGTATGGTATGGGGTTTGTTGTTTTTGTTCCTATGGTTTTTTGTTCTGTTTATTAAAGGGGTTGGTTATGTGTATTTTTTTGCATTTTAGGGGGGATCGTGGGTGGGGTGTTTATTTGTTTATTTAAATTTTAGCGAGAAATATTTTTTGATGTTTGCATAGTACTGCGAATTCGTCTCTACGGTTTAATAGATTGTTACTGTTGGGGTACTGTAGAATGTGTAGCTTTTCACTTAGCCATAAATGGCAGATGTCATCAAGTGAGTTTCAAATTTTAGTTTTTTCTAGGATTTTCCATTTTACTTTGGGTTTCTATTTTGAATCCTTTAGCTTCCAAAAGTATGTAGAAAGGGATGTTTGGTTTCAGTATAAGCTGTTTTTAAATGAGGTTAGGTGCATGTACCAGCGCTGCTTAAGTGTTCTTAGTTGTTCCAATATACACTTTATTTATGGTTGAATTTTTAATAGATGTTCAAATTACAACCCAACCCCACTTTCACCTAAAAAAACAAATCCGCCACAAATAAATAGTCTTTAGATAATTTCCATACCAACTAGATCACGTGAAGAAGCAGCCTAGACACATAGTCAGCTTCGAAACGCAAAAATTTTTGTGTAGTGATACTATATATATATATATATATATATAGTTTTAAGGTATATTATATTTATGGCCTACTGTGCTCAGTAGAGATAGAGCATATGTAAATAAATAAGTCGACACTGAGGTCAGCACCAAGTGGTGACAGGAAACATACACACAAAACTTCCTTTACAAATAGTAAATACTAGCAGTAAGTACTTGGTGTTGTACAGGATGCGAATAGTATATGTCTACATTTAGCTTCTTTCTTTATATGACTCACATCTGCAGACATTAAATACAGGAGATAACTTGTATTTTTTTAAATACTTATTTGCCATGTAAAAGTTACTGTATTGAACTTTAACAAAAATAATATTCTTGAAAATAAGAAATTAAAATGAACAAACTGAAGAGCCATGTGCAGTTTCTTTTTATTTTTTTGTGTTAAATAATAAATTAGCATGGGGTGTGTAAGTTTTAAAACAAATTGAATGAAAAATGTGGAAGTGTATGTTAACAGAAATCAGTGAGGATTTGCACACACTGACACACCTCTTCAGTTTTATTTATATCGATGTAAACAACACTATTCTTTTATTAACATATATAGAAAATGAAAAACAAAAAAAACTTAAACCAAAAATATCATAAAAAATAAAGAAAACAGCATTAGCCTACAACAGTGAACCCCAAAACTGAAAACTCTGCCTCGAAGAAAAAAAACATTATAATCACCTTCCCAAAGCAAGACAAATGATCAGAACTCATCTCAAAAGGCAGTCACAAAAACAGATTTTTACTATCTTAATTAAAAGCGAATATCTTGTAAAATACCACCATAAAAAATGCAAATATATACACTAAATGCAATTCATGTAATGTAACTTTAGATTAAACCAATACTTTTAAATAAACAGATGACCAAACTCCCAAAACATGAAACAAATCAGAAAATAATAAATAAATCAACAATCTACAAATTAACACACAAACTCAAGTAAATATAATAACAATAATTAAGTAATCAATAATGAGTTAATCAAATTACCACATTCAGATCTGCAATAAATTTCTACTCGATGGCCTCTAGAATAATTTCAGACATAATCATTACCACCCATTCAATTACTAGCAGGAAAATACAATTGAATTTACTGCACATGATGAACTACTAACCTGCATAGTTGAGGCAATACAGAACACTCAGGGCCTGAACATTGCATTGAAGCATGAGGCAGACTGTTGCTGCTTGTTGTTGATTTCAGTGTCATATATATATATATATATATATATATATATATATATATCTCACACCCCAATCAAGGCATTTTATTGCCACTGTTTTGCAGGGGGTTACATAGGAAAGTTATGAGAAAAGTGACATTATAGGGGGTACCAGGAAGTGGTCAGAGAAGGATGAGAATACTGATGAGTGAAGTGGATGGAGAAAGGAGCATGAGAGAGAGGATGCAAGTTAGTGAGATAGGAGATGACTATTGACTTTACATTTAAATCCTTGGAGATTATAGCTGTCGGGAAAACAAGTAAATGGAAGGGAATTCCACAGGCGGGAAGTGCGAGAAAAGAAGCTGATAGAGTAGAATTTACATTTACATTTTATTGGTTTCACAGTAAAAGGGTGGGACCTAGTTGCTAATCTTGTGGCTTGAGTAAATTTATATATAGGAGGCACCAGTGACCTAAGTTCATCGGAGCAGAAGCCGTGAAAGTATTTGTAAAAGAGACACAGGGAAGCCACATTGCACCAATGAGAAAGTGACTGTATTCGAGCTGCCAAGTCGGGATCTATCACATTACAGATTCTCTTTTAGATTTTGTCAGGGATACGTGAATAGATCATTCTTATATGTGTTTTTGTCTCTCCCTACTAAGCTCGGTTAGCTATCTCTTCTTCATGAAAGAAAGTGAAGTCTGTTTATGCATCTGACATCATTCTATAAAATAATCTTTCTTCTCGGATTTCAAAAACCATCTGATTTATCTTAGATATTTACATTTCAACTATTTGCTGGTTTAGACTTAAGGTATTTGAAAGAGAATCAGTTCTTTCAAATTTTTACTCTAAATGAATTATCAATATACCAGAGTAGATAATTGGTGGTGGGGTATAAGGTCCATGGGTGATGCTCCTAAGGAAGCCATTATGTGTCGTCAGTCTTCGAGTTAGTTTCATACATCTCTCTCAACGGAACTCAATTCAATCTCATTTAAACACACACAGAGACCAGCCAAACCTTATCTGAAACATACTCATTGACAACACAAATATCATAACATCATCCACATGCAAACAAAAGACTGAAAATAATAGAGGCCTTATTAAAAACAAAAAGCCTAACACTCAATAACATCTACAAACACGCTAACAACATGCTTACCATCTTTGGTATATAACACATACCACTACTCTACATAAAACATAACATCACTTAGATTCTTTTACATAAAATAACATTCATCCTAGAAAATGACTTAAAGTATAGCCAAAAGCACTTGGATAAACAAAACATTTGGACATATTTTATATAATTTGTGTCCTCAAAAAAAGAAATAAGATAACATGAAAATTACATAAAAAAAACTTAGCTATCAGACCTTGTTTGTTATTTTAATGAAATCTGCATAAAAAAGAGAGATTGCTGTCCAAATATATATATATATATATATATATATATATACATACATGTGTGTGGTGTGATGGATGAATTGTCAGCTCATTTTAACAGATAAATTTACCAAAATTACGCAAAACTATCTTTAAGTACTAAAGAGTGAATTTATGCAATAAAATTGCCATTTACTTCAACCACAGCCTCCAGACAACTTCAGAATCACCTGCATCTCTTCTGGATGGTCTCCTTGTTTAAGTTGGTGCATGCTGCTGTAATTTTTGCTTTCAGTTTATCTTTAGGCTTACAAGAAGCCAACTATGCCTCACGTATAATAATAATGATAAAAAGAGAAATAACAAATGACTGTTTGATTTGGTGTGCTTTCTTTCACAAGGAGGTGCACAGGTTCAATTCTTGTCAGAGAGCATATTTTCTTCCTGATCATTTCACCCAAAGCAAGGTAGGAATGCAACTGGTGCGCAAGTAGTTAGAGTAAAGGAAAAAAATGATGCAGAGGATTTCGAAGATAAGAACTGGATGTGAATCAAGTAGATAAAAGATGGCAATTGATGTTGCATTTAAACTTTTGACTATCATTGAAGCAAGTGAATTGGATTTCCACAAACGGGAAGTGTGAGAAAAGAAACTATTAGAATAGAAGAGGAGGTTACATTTAACTAATTTGATAGCAAAAGGGTGGGACCTTGATACCAATTTAGTAGCACAAGTAAATAGACGTGGTCAGGGTATCAGGAGATAAAAAGAGCAGTTTCCATGAAAATACTTGCAGAAAAGACAGAGGGAAGTCACATGTCGGTGAGAAAGTGACTGAAGGCAAGCTGATAAGTCTGAATCGATTATATTGGATTTTGTCGAGAACCTCAAGATGAATAGCAGGAGCACCCAATTAAATTTTTTGAATGTGCAGCTCTAATATAAAGTAAAAAAAAAAATGTGTTGATTTTAAAAGCAAGAATTTACTAAAATAAGACAAAGTAATAACAATGTCAGATAAAAAACATTCATTAATTCTTTATATATATATAAAATTTCTATTTTTCTTTGCACATAATTTTTTTAAAATAAGTTTCCACTCCACTACAATCATTTAATATGGTGTTTTTTTTTTTAATCTCCTTATATGAATTTTTATTTGTTTAACATTATTTTTTTAATGGATACTCATATTTGAGTGGAAAGTCTGTTTATATTTTATATATATAGTCAAACAGTATATTATAATTTCCAATGGCCTTAATTTTTTGAGAAATCATTTGGAAAATATGTATCTTCTGACAGGAGTTGAAACTGTGTACTTTCAACACCGGGGAGAATCCATCTTAAGATCAGACGTGCTTTTACTAATCGATCCACGAAAGATTTCATGGAAAACAATGTTCAATTTAACCTTTCTATAGTCATTCTTCAGACTTCTTGTATTGAGTGATTAATATCTACTCAGATTGTATCTAATGTAAACAAACTCAACTGAAGACAACATTATGAAATTATAAGGAAATTTATGAAACTAGCATTATCGGACAATTTGAATTTTTATTTGTTTAACATTATTTTTTAATGGATAATATTAAACAAATAAAAATTCAAATTGTAATATATATGACCAAGTAAATGAACCACATTTCACTGGCTGATGGTGGTGTATTGAACACTGAAACTTAATAGCTTTTAAGTTGCACTATATATATATATATGTTTTTTTTTTTCTCATAATCACATAATGGCTTTCTTAGGAGCATCACTCATGAATCTTATACCCCATACCCCCACCCATTATCTACTCTAGTATATTCCTAGTTAATTTAGGGCAAAAATTTGGGAGAGCTGATTTTCTTTCAAATACCTTAAGTCTAAACCAGCAAATAATTGAAATGTAAATATCTAAGATAAATCAGATAGTTTTGAAATCTGAGATAAAAGATTATTTTACAGAAAGCTGTCAGATATGTAAACAGACGTCACTTCTTGATGCATTTTAGCTGATAATTATTTGTTTTCAGCAAAAAATAAGGTTACATATGTGTGATATGTACTGAAAATGTCATCCAACAATTATTCACAAACTCCCCAAAATCTGTATACAAATAATCTCAAAAAGACAACATGAGGCTATATATATATATATATATATATATATATAAAGTGGACACTGAGGTCAGTCAACACCATGGTGACTGTTTGCTTTAGGCTTAATTGTAATTGTCAGACCATGAAAATTGCATTGAAGCATGAAACACTGTTGCTACTCAGTGTTGACCTCAAAGAGAGAAACCCTGGCCTTGTTCAGACTCTTGTTCATGCTAGATAACGTGCTCTCTCCCAGAAACTGTAACTAAGGTCTGTTCAGCATCATTGCAGTACAAACTACAAGTGGGCTCTGTGGATGTTAAACAAACACAAATGTGCCTGAGCAAGCATTTGCAATTAGAACTAGCTAGCCGTCCTCGTAGAAGAGTATCATGAAATCACGAGTGGCCAGCCATTTTAGTGTGTGTATATATGTGTGTGTATTTATAATTTAAAAAATTTCAATCAAGAATAATGCTGTTTGATCATGAATGCCAATTGTTACTTCTATAGAAATGACTAATTTCAATATTACCAGTATTTATATTATTCGAACTGTTGTCCTCATCTTTGTTGTCCTTTGTACAATGTTTTGGCTGTTGTACACTCAGGCCTTCTTCAGGTGCTAGGAAATTCAAACTGAACCCTTTATTACAATCACTGGGGTATATGATTTTCATCCCTTGTATAGAGCCTATTCTGGTAGTCATGAGTTATCTCCCTTTAACCCTGTAAGTTACCTGTTCACCACTGCTGTAGCCTCACAATGTCTATATCCACTGAGACATGTGTCTTTAAGACTACCAGAAGAGACTACAAGAAGGCAGGAGTGTACTACGGCCAAGAAAGATGAGGACAATAATCCAAATAATGTAAATACTACCTCATCTCAGAAATATAGACAAATTCAATATTACCATTGAAAGAGTTTTTATGACAAATGAAAACTTGAAATAGCTTTGTGCATGGTGATTAATTTATAAATGTATGGCCTTCCAGAAGGGATCCATACTTTATAAATATACTGGAATATTTAGAAATAACTTAATATTTATGTGTTTTAGATTCGAATATTGATTTATAACCTTATATATATTTATACCTGGATCATTAGGGAATTAATGTTGTCAGACAAAGTGTTTTAATATTAATCAGTCAGGAGTAATGCCAATTTCACTAAGTGAAAACTTGGGGCCTAAAATCCAAGATGAATATTGGTGTTTTTTTTTTTTTATTATTTATTTATTTTTTAGTGCATCTTGTACGATATAAAAATAATAAAAAAAAAGTAAGTCTTCTTTGGGATGCTAATCATTATTTTCATCTTGTTTCTAAGCATTTCTTTAAAATGTTGAATATACAGTTACTTTATTTACTCTTTTGCAGGAAGCATGTTATGTTTGGGCCGATCAAATTACTTCCGCTTCAATCATCCTCAACAGGCCCAGATTATGAAAAATGCTATGCCTGACTGCCGTATTTCAATGGTACCTCTGAACTTCTTACACGGTAAGTTTTTTAACTGTTGCTTCTTCTTTCTTTTTCATCATTGATATGGGCAAAAACATATACCTCTATTTTGATGATATGTGTTATATTTTTTTAATCATTATCCCCTATGAAAGATAGTGAAGCCCCTAAGACACAAGGGGTTACTGGGTGTGGAATAATTAAGGACAGAAACATTACTAATGAGTGGGAACAAAAAAGAATAACGAAGAAGACAGTAGATAGTGATTGATGTTGCATTTAAATTTTTGCAGATTAAAGTTGACTGGAAAGAAACAAGCTGGAAGGAGTTCTACATGTGAGAAGTGTGAAAAAAAAAAAGAAACTGCTAACATAAATTACAGCTACATTTAGCCAGCTCAACTGTATATTCCTGAGATTTCAATGCCAGTCTAGTACTGCAGTTAAATTCAAAAAGTCTAGATACCATAGTTAAGAGATCACCTGAACAATTACATGAAAGTATTTATAGAAAAGGCAAAAACAGGCAACCTGGCAGTAATGGGAAAGTAACTGAAGCTGAACCATCAATAATACTACTGATTCTTCTTTGGATTTTATCAATTATGTCAAGATAAAGAGAAGGGGTCCTGGACCATATGTATTAGCAATATTCTAAGCATGGGCAAATGACAGATTTATAGATATGTATGATAGATTCTAGAGAGAAAAAGTAAATCATTTTGATCAGTGCTAAAGGAAACTGTCTAAAAATTGGGGATTATGACTTTCATTGTATCAGAAAATAATTCTCTGCTCTTATAAAGATACTGTAGTGGTTTTAGCTTTATGTACAGTATTATAATGAATGGATCCCACTACATTAGGGCTGAGGGGACATAACATTAACATAATAAATTTATGCAATCTAAAATCAAATTTTCACTTATTAAAGCTCATTAGTCTTTCTGGCAAACATTTTGGGAAACAAAACAAAAAAGACATATAAAATAGTTTAAAGCTATGCTATATTTATGGGTTGAAGTGCTCAATATCAGGGATAGAGCAAATGTAAAAGTAAGTGGACATTGAATCAACGCTCAGTGACAACAGACTATTTCATGTTTATATATATACAATCGTCAGGATATTTTTGTCTTTCTGAAAAAAAAAAAATTAAGAAACAAACACACACACATTTTATATATATATATATATATATATATTGATTGTTTAATTATTTAGTTTTTGGTCATAATAAAATTAGACCAGTGCATATTTGTATTAAAGTGTTCCATACAATGATATTGTAGAACTTTTGTTCAGTACAATTATATTGTAGAACTTTTGAATATTTGTAAATTTTCAAATTGCCTGAAGACACCACTCATGGTAGAAACCTAGGTCACATAATAACTCTTTACAAATGGAATATATATATATATATATATATATATATATATATATATGTATAGTTTTAAGATATGCTATATTTGTGTTAAAGAGTGCAATATCTGGAATACAGCATAGGTAAATATAAAAGTGGACAATGACGTCAACACTGAGCAGCTGTAATTTGTTTCACGCTTAAAATGCAATCATCAAGCCATGTGTGTTGTGTTTTGACTTGACTATTTTTATATGCTAGCCAGTGGTGCATTATGACTGGTGGGTGTTGATTTCAATGTCTGCTTATGTATATCATCATCATTGTTTAACGTCTGTTTCTATGCTAGCATGGGTTGGACGAGGTTTTCTTGATGGCTCCATAATTAAATATTCGAGCAAGGTTTACAGCTGTATGGCCTGACTAACACCAACCAGATTATGAGACTGGAAACTCAGTGTTTTTTATCAAGATACCATCTCGAGGAAGATTACCTACCAAGGTACCTTAGCCTACCCTATTGTATACAGAGTAGGTGTGGAGGTTTTTATATCAGAGATTTCTTTCTCTTAGACAAGTTGCAATCCAAAGCTAAAGACTCTTACCCAGCCTAACTTTTTCTTTTTCTCTTACATGATCCCAGTTTGTGGTCATTTACATAACTGATCATTAATGCCTAACAAAATATGTAATCCAGTAAATGTTTAAAGTTGAGGTGATTTTGTAAGCAAGTGTATTTGTTTGATCTACTAAAGACTGTTTTTTTTTAAATATTGAGCATTTAAAATATAGACCAACAGCAGTGTGGGGTAATTGACCATGGTTAAATGTAATTGACAAAGTTCTCAAATAATAAGAAAAGGTACAAAAAAAAGAACAAGGCAAAATAATACCAAGTAAATAAAATCTATATGTAAGTTAAAACTAGGCAAAGCAATGTTATGGTAAAAAGTTCACAAACTAAGAAAAAATGGATACAGTCAAATGATTTTTATCACATTCTGACTTCAAAGCAAGAAAGAACAAAAATATAGCAGATGAGGCTGAGAATTGGTTCATTTTTATTGATTTGGAAGAAATCCCAGCATGCAAATGTAAGATTTTCTATGAATTTGGAGAGGGAGAAGTCATTCCAACCTGATTGGAACCAACAGATAGATAAAATAAGCCTTTTGAACATTTTTTTATCTATTACACACACACACACACACACACACACACACACACACACATGTGAAGTTTGCTGCAAAGTTCTTGGTATACAAAAATGATTCCAAAACAAGTTTTGATGTTTGGTCAGATTAGGAAAATCAATTGTTCTGAGGATGTTTCAGTACCCAGAAAATCAGACAAAGTTGTCTGTGACTGATAATTCTTTAATATTCCAAACTTTATTTGGATGATTGAACTTGTGGATAGGTATCACAACAGAGGTCACCAGTGTGGAGAGTTAGTGTTAGGATTTTCTTTACTGGAAACTTTAGAATAAAACAAACTGTGTTGAAAGGGTATTTGTAGATATGATATATCTATTTTTATTTATTTACTTTAGAGCAAGTCTTTTGGTGTTCAGTAGAGCAAAGTGTTCTTTTATAAGGCTGATATAGATAAGTCTGGAGAAATGTTTGTTTTGGCTTAGTAGTGATAATTTTGAAGTCAGACCATGTTAGTAGTAGTAATATTAGAAATCAGTGAGTGTCAATCTACTGTGTTTTTTTTTTCTGCCTTAAGCAGGACATAAATATTATTAGCAGGTGACCTCTTAACTTCTTGGGTGGTGTCCTGTTTTGGCGTTCTTTTGTTCCATCTTCTCCTGCCATCCGTCTGGAACAACTGCAATCCAAATAAATTAATAACAATAAAACCCACTCTAGATGAATGGATACAGGGTTACAAGGAATTATGAAGGGAAGAAGTTATCCTTTCTTGACTCTGTATTGGACATACTAAAATAAATCACTTATTCATACTTGAAAAAAAGAAACCGCCATGGTGCACAGCTTGTCATGCCCCTTACACTGTAAGACACTTCATGATGGACTGCGCTCACTTTTCATCTATACGAAAAAAGTATTACAACACAAAAACAATCAAAGAACTATTTGAACACACCAAGATAGACCATTTAATGACATATTTAAAGAAAATAGGACTATACAATAAAATTTGATTAAAATAAATATGTATACAATCAAATGTGTACAACCACTCTAATGCATAGAACAACTTCAAATGATGGTTCATTAAACTCATACCAAACCAAACCAAACTTCTAGCTCAGAGGTGTCAATTTATATCTTTTTGACCAGGCTCAGAGATTCTGGCAGGAACTTTGGTTTCAGTTAGTATCAAAAGTTTTTTGCGTTCATTTTTTTGAGTGACCAAAATTGTTTTATTTTCTGGCATTCCTTTTTGTTCTGGAATAGTTAACACCCCTATATCCATGGACAATATGGATTTGTCTGGTTTATATAATGCCAGACATTCCTACTTCAAGCAGAGGAGTACACTTGTAGTTTAACCGCTCACAATGAACACAGGACTCTTTCACCTTATAATTGTGATCCCTTAAACAGGACCACAACACTTTTTTTATTTCATTTCATAACAGAAATTATGCATGGAGCCTTCCTGGTTTTTAGTTTTCAGTCATATATTAGTAGGCCCTGTTTCTGCAAACTTCAGCATTTTTCAGCCAAGTTCAGTCTTTCTTCCTTCCTTTTTATTTGTGGATTGCCTTCTCATTAGTTGAGAGAAGTATAGAAAGAAGTGCAGAGAAAGTGATAAGGATTTTAAAGAAAAGCACAAATGCCTTACTTTAATATGAATTTTTTAAATTTTTGTTTATATATTTTATTTTTATTGAGACTTACTACAAACCTAAAAATGCCTTTCAGAGTTTACAAGTGTTAAAAGAAAAATTCAGTCAGTTAAGTGCTATACGTGATACACACTTGGGCAATCATGTCTCTTTCAAGACATGACTGACTTGACAGAAGATTATCCCATGGTAGGTTGCCATTGCTTTCTGTGGTAGACTGGTTGCCAACCAAGGCTATAGAACCCAATCTGTCCTGTTACTTAACCCATAACTAGCGGGAAGAGATGGATTAATACCTTTCCCAAGGGTATTTGTGCGTAAGTGAATGCAAGGAATTCAACTGGAATTCGAATTTGTCTCCCCAATTTCTCGTTCCAAGTTGATATCTCCTGCACCACAACGCACACACAAAAAGAAAAATTAGATTATAGGTCTTCTATAAGGGTATTTCATAATGATCAATTTCCTACTTGCTAGAGTGGTTTGAAATTTTTCTCTATACCTGAGATTGTGCTCAGCACATTACTCTTGCTCTGAAGACGAAACTAGTTATAAAACAGCAGAAAAGTCACCTTCATCTATCACTTGAAACAGTAAATAGAGATTTCTTTTTTTCTTTTTGTGGAAAAATACTTAATTATACTTGAGTGTTGTTGCTGACAATAAAACTCTTGCTTTATTTATGGTGTTGTCTATTAACTTACATCATCAATAGAAGGAAAAAAACTGTCTTTTATTGCTTCCTTGACATAAGCTAAAAAGGTGTAATATAATCGCCACTTATATCTTAAATATTGCCATTTGCACATATTTGTTTATTTATTTTATTTTTTTAACTCTTTTGGTTCTCAGCCTAATCTGGCTTGATAATGTTCATTTTTTGTCCCCCCCCCCCTTTTTTTTTTTAGTATTAGATTTCTTAGTGGTTAGATTTGGGTCAAGTATAAGATGATGAATCTATTACTAAGATAATACTGTATCTTTCTGACTTGGTTTATTCCCTCTACACTACCTTTAAATAGGTTACAAAGAAATTCACATCAATACTGGAAAGAGCAATAACAACGACTGGACTTGAGAAACCTGTTTTTCTAAAAAGAAATATTTTAGAGAAAGATTTTTGAAATTTCAGCTAAAAGCACTGTTTGCTCATTCAATGAGTGTGGAAATGTTTCCTTGTAGGGAAACGGCCAATAACGCTATTACCATTATTAAATGAATCACAACTGTAACTTCTTGAAAATGTAACCAGTCACAATTTTAATCATTAATAACATAGGTTTTTGTTACAATCTTTTATTTTTTCAAGTCTTTTATATTCTTTTTATTTATTTACATCATTTGAACTATTGTCATATTCATGATGTTTCAGCCATTGTACGCTCTAACCTTCTTCAGGTGATTGGAATTTTGAGTGGAACCCTTTTTCATTCACCAGGGTAGATTGTTCTAGTTCTACAAGTCATGCCTCTTTCCAGATGTTTCAGTACCAGTTATCTTTCTTTCACTCAACTCTCTAAGTTTTTTGTTCATCTCTGCTGTAGCCATGTCTTCAATTTCCATCTTTTGAGGTCATCTAACAAATGAATAGATATTGTTTCTAATTGTTTTTTGCTTTCCTCTTTTTGTTCTTTTTAATATTTTAAATATGTCATATTTATTTTAAAGAATTGAATCTTTCTGGCTACCTTCTTGTCTCATTAATAATTGAGACCAACATTCTGCAGATGGAGGAATTACTTTAGGAATCATATTGAAGCTCGTTTAAAAGGAAAAGAAAAGTTTGTATTAACTTGAGGCTTATTTTCATAATTTTTTATATATATATATATTTTGTGTGTATATAGTAGCAAGACATTTGGTTTTGATTAGTTTAGACTGAAAACTTAGAAACACTTCTGCTTGGTTTCTGTCTGTCGGGTGAAAAATTGTTTTTATAATTAATTTTTGTTTAAAATTATTTTCTTTCTTCAAAATCCTACATGAGAAAAAAATCTAAGAGCATTTTATACCTTAAAGCTTATTTTAAATTAAGTTAAGATTTTTAAAAAATGTGTTGCTAGTATCTACAGATTTTTCTTTTTTTCATATTTCTTGTCACATGATTATATATAGGGATTGTTAAAAAGTTTGTTGCTCTCTCTGCTACACAAAATCTAACTAAATAAATTTGCTTAGAGCTTCTTAGTTGGACTAGGAACTTATAAGCATCATCTTATATGTTTAGAATTTTTTCTATTTGTATAAGAATGTTCAGTTTTTAACATGGAATGTTTATAGTTTTATAGACAGGATGAACATGGGCATTAACACTGTATGGCGACTATCATCTTCACACTAAGGTCAGAAGATAGCATCGTTAGTCATTAGGCAATGTTGATTCTTGTATCCGCACAATTATAAAACATGAACTTAAATCCTTAAATAAGCTAAAACATTAAAATATAAACTAAAACTGAGGACTAAATACAAAATTTGTAGAGTCAAAATATACGTTAGAGATTGTTACTCAAGTTTCCACTGCTATGAGTTTCATGGGTGGTTGTGAAATTGTCAAACAGTCTGGAAAGCTGTGAACAGTTTTAAACAATCAGCTAAAGACTACCAGGATGTAGCTGATAAAATCTAGCTTACATCATGGACAGAACTTGGTTCTTAATGATGGTTGAAAGTCAGTCAGTTCGTTTGGTGATCATGTCTCTTTTGATCCATGACTAACAAGGCAGAAGAGTTTCCCATATTAGGTTGCCATTACTTTCTATGGTAAACTGATTGCTAACCAAGGCTACAGAACCCAATCTGTCTTGCTATTTAACCCAGACCTGGAGGGAGAAAAGATGTATTCATATTTTTTCCAAGAGTATTTGTGCATAAGTGAATAAGATGAATTCAACTGGAATTTGAATGAGGCTCTTCAATTTCTCATTTAAAGCCAGTATAGTACTCAAACAAAAGAACAAACATTAACTTCAAACAAGTTGCCCACAATTTTAATCCCAATATATCACATCTTATTTGAAGATTGGGACTTATGGCCACAACAGCATTGAGCCTGGTCAGTACCTAGATGGGTGACCCCTAGAAATACCGGGTGATGTATGCTTAGATGTTCAGGTAGTGTAACAATGCCTTGAAATTGTTAATTGGAGACATGTGTTCCAATTTCAGTTACGTTCATTATATTCACTTATGTGCAAATACTCTTGGGAAAGGCCTGAATCCTCCTCTTCCTCCTCCAGATATAGATTAATTAGTAAGACTTTTAGCACTAAACCCTTATCTCCAAATTAAATAAAAAAAATTGTGTACAAAATATTTAAAGTTTGACATTAAGTAACCCATAGTTGATATGTTGCTAAACAAAATCAACCAACAGTATTTGAAAATTGGAAAAATACAATAAAAAATATTAAACCAATACCTGGTTAGTTGAATTTAATCAAATTTGTTTGGATGAGTGTTTTTAACCAAGGTTCACTCTATACAAAGCTTACGGGTAACTCAAAGTAGAGGACTACTGCAGGCAGTTATATTGGGTGCTAGGAATATGCAGGAGAATTCTAAACTTGAAGAGGTTAACACTGTAGTAGTTGGCAAACATTCTCCTGGGTTTCTGTTTCTCAAAGTAACAGTTCTTGAAGAGAAACTATCAGAGTTGAACTTTACTCCTTACTAAAGGAATATGAATGGGATGAGGGTGATTTACTCCAATGTATACAGTGAGGTGATTCTTAATTGGGAGGGTTAGGGTTCAGAGAAACTAAAGAATGTAGTGTGCCAGAACATTTTTTATGGTAATTATGATAGAAGCAAGAAGCTTGGAATATTTTATTTGTGGGGGAAGGGATTGTAGGTTGAGAAACAATTCTTCACCCACAAAACTATGTAGATGCTTTTGAACTCTCTCAAGACTGTAAGGTGGAAACTTAGCAGCTTTGTCCCAAATATGGCTGCAGTACTCTATCTTCGGTTTGATCTGGCTTTTGTAAAGGTAGAGTGTAGCTGGAGAAGTTATTTACTTACTGGAGTGGTTGAACCAACCATTTTTCCAGTATCTTTAGAGGTGGATCATATAGATGAGTTCCACTCCAACAGATGCTGCCTAAATCTACTTTTTATATATGTTTTTGCCTTTTTTCTTTTTCTATAATGTCTTTAAACTTTGTGAGACAAATAAATCTCTTTGTTCGACATAAATGTCTAATACAAAATCTTGTTTATTTCTATTTGGTTGTAATTTAGTTTGTGTAATGTCATATTATTCTCATGGATGTACAGGTAGTGTGATGGCTAGCTGCTCAGAATGAGAAACTGGAGAATCAAGTTCAAATTTCAATTGGGTTCATTACATTCATTTATGTGCAAATACTTTTTTGGGAAAGTATAAATCCATCTCCTCCTGCAGTTATGGATTAAATAGCAGGACTTGTATCTAGAAAAATTGTTCATATTACCCCAAAAATTAATAATTTAATAATAAGTATTATTAATGTAGTTATTCACTTGGAAATATAAGAAGCATTATTTTTACACAGAAAAAAAGCATATTTCTTAGACAGTAAGTAATAGCAACCTACTGTGGGAAAATCTTCTGCTAAGTCAGTCATGTCTCTTTTGAGACATGATCACCCAAGCGTGTATTTTATATGGCACTTAACTGACTGATTCTTACAAGCCAAAATACATTTTGGCTTGAAATAACACATAGAGGGTTGACAAGCCATAAAAAAAAAACAAATTCATCCATCAATCATATTATTGTCATCATATATTTCAAACAGAACAGTACCAATAACAAGACTTTGGGTTCTTTCATCTGAAGTAGTGAGAATGATCTAACTCAAAGACGGAGACATGATGGTAGGGATTGTTGATGATAACTTTATAAAATATTAGCCTAGCAGCTCATTTAAAAATCTCTGACAAAAAAAAATATTTTACATATTAGTCATTAAGGGAGTAAAGTGCTCAGATGTATGACATCATATGGTACTAATATTTTCAGAATGGGGTGTGGTTTGATATGATGACATAGATATATAAGGTATACTGTCAGTCAGGCACAGAAGTTAGGGTGGGACCATGTGATGGTGTACCAAAGAATGAAAGATGTTGCTTAAAATTTGCTGTTGAAGCACAGTATTTTATTAAAGTAGTTTTTATTTCACTTGCAGATTTTCTTCCAACATCCATACCACAATCTCAATTAGTAATCCTTTACCGTGAGTGGCTCTTAGGCCTTCTGCTGAGAGAACATTTAATAAAACAAAGAAAAACTCACTTAAATATTGATTGATTGATTTGTTATCAACCCTCTGCAGGTTATTTAAAGCAAAAAAATATTTTTAAATGGCAAGAATTTTTTTTTTTTTTTTTGTTTTTTTGGTGTGTGTTTGTGTGATAGAAGTCCTAGGAAATAAGCCATAGCTGGGAGGGGGGAGGAGAAGTGGATTCACACCTTTCTCAAAGTTATTTGCACATAAGTGAATATAACAAACACAACTGTAATTAAAACTCTTCTCTCTGATTAACAATTATGAGCCATTATTCATTACACCACCTGCACATCCAAGCTTATAGCACCTAGTATTTCTAAACAGTCACTCATTTAGGTACTCACCTGGCTCAACATTGCTTAGCTTCGGTGATTGTTTGGGGATCAGTGCTTCAATGCGATATGGCTGTAAACCTTCACTTAAATAGTAATGGTCTGTGAGACTAGCTTGGTAAACATGACATTTCCAGGATTCAAACAGCAGCAAGTCTCTTCATATAATGAGTACTCCTTTTTCATAATCTTATAAACTCTTTAACAGTGCTGTCGTCTGCATCGTTTTTCTACTTGTTTGCGTCACTAATTTTTCTAATTTCTTTGAGATGCAATTTTGCAGTCCATATATTGTAGCATAATTGCTACCTTCAAATTACACAATTTTGAAAGCTCTTGGATCTTAATAAAACTATGTATATAACTTTATAACTAGATTATTTTTCTTTTGAATTTCCACACTCTTGTCTTTTGTATTTTTTTGACATATTCTTTTTCCCATTTGCTTGGATAAGATTGAATGTAGGAAGGGTCCAAATCCTTTGAGTTTTTAATAGGTGGGAAAAGGGAAGCTATATAATGTATCTACCAGCCTTTAGTTATACATATAAAATAGAGAGATATTTCAGTGATATATATTTATGTACAATATAAAGATTACAGCAAAGATCGAATTACTTTTTTGGTATATTTTCCTCTGGAGTATATGTGTGTACAGATGATATTGCAGAGAAATAGCTAAAATAAATTAGAAATTTGTATTACTGAAAAAGCCAGTTTTTTTCATATGCATTATCATATCAAGATTCATAGAGATTATATAAAACATTCAAAATAGCTACTTATTAGTTTAAACTATTGTTTATAATGAACATCCTTGCAAAAATACCCCTGTAATGCAATGTTTCTTTTCTTCCTAATCATTTCACCCTAAGCAAGATCATCACTGGTGCACGAAGGTTACAGTGAAAAAAATTACCAAGGTACAGGAGATGTCAAAGAAAAGATAAGAGAAAATGAAAATCAAGGAGACAGAAGATAGCAGTTGACCTTGCATTTAAACTTTTGATAATTGTAGCTATCAGGGAAGTAAGCAAATGGAAGGGAGTTCCACAAATAGGAAGTATGAGAAAACTGTTAAAGTAGAGAAGACAGTTACATTTAACTATTTCAGCACTAAAAGGGGTGGGACCTTAATACCAATCTAGTAGCACATGTAAATACATGTGGTTGGGGAACCAGGGAAAGAAGCTCACCAGAGCAGTAACCATGAAAATACTTTTCCAATCGTATTCCTTGCATTCACTTACGCGCAAATACCCTTGGGAAAGGTATTAATCTATCTCTTCCTTCCAGTTATGGGTTAAATAATAGGACAGATTGGGTTCTGTAGCCTTGGTTGGCAACCAGTCTACCACAGAAAGCAATAGCAACTTACTGCGAGATAATCTTGTGCCCAGTCAGTCATGTCTGTTTCGAGATATGATCGCCCAAGCATGTTTCACGTATGGCACTTAACTGACTGACTGAATTGTTTCTTGTTGCGTTTTCCTCAGTTTTGAGTTCAGTATAATCCTTCATCTAGGTTAGCTCTCACCCAAGGCTATAGAATGCATTCTCACCTATTTCAACAATAGATGGTGAGAGAAAATTCCCAAAGGCATTAGTAAAAAGTGAATGTAACCTGGCTAGGACAAAATATGTAGTTGTCATGCTGATTCCACTTTCTAATATAATTTGTATACTAGCTGTACATCTCCTTTTTTTATTACTTAAAAATTACTTTTACTGATATTTGTATTTGAGAACATGCCTTGTTTATTTATTAAATTATATATTCATTTAGGTCTAATTGTCTTTCTAAGGACGAAAACGGATTTTTTATTTAATAAGATTTCTCAAATATTCAGGTTGATAGACAAAAATAAATATGCTGTTTAATAAACTGATAAATAAGCTGAACGTCTACTCAGATGTCAGTCAGTTAAGTGCCATACGTGATAGACGCTTGGGTGATCATATCTCGAAAGAGACATGACTGATTTGGCAGAAGATTATCTCGCAGTAGGTTGCCATTGCTTTCTGCGGTAGACTGGTTGCTGACCAAGGCTACAGAACCCAATCTGTCCTATTATTTAACCCATAACTGGAAGGAAAAGATGGATTAATACCTTTCCCAAGGGTATTTGTGTGTAAGTGAATGCAAGGAATACGACTGGAAAAGTATCCATAAAATATAATGTTTAATGATAGAAATCTGTCAGATTAATAAAAATCCATCCTGATGCACTCCCCTAGCTGTGGGGTTCAAAGCATGTCTGATCTAATGATGATTTCTCTCCATAGGAATATAGGTTCAAATCCTGCCAGAGAATGCATTTTTCTTTTTCTTTTTTCAATAAGCTTTTTTTGAATATTCAGACTGGTCGACAAAAATAAATATATTGTTCAATAAATAAACAGTGCCTGTACTCAAATACAAGAATAATAATGTTAAGTAATAAAAATCTGAATAAATAATAAAAAATAATTCCTTTCATTAGAAATTACTAACCCTCTATTGTAACACTGTTAAAATACTACCTAGAATTTTGAAAAAAACCCAAATTCCTTACCCATAATAAATCATACACTGAGGCATTCTTCATTTTATTTCCATTTTACTGACTGTGTCTGTTAGCATATAAGATTCTTCATTTTGATTTCAAATTTATCATCACAGACATTGTGGTGCAGTGGATATTGGCTTGGAATGAGAAATCTGAGAGCTGAGTTCAAATTCCAGTTGAATTTGTTACATTCACTTATATGCAAATACCTTTGGGAAAGGTATTAATCTATCTCATCTCTCAAGCTATGGGCCAAATAGCAGGACAGATTGGGTGCTACAACCTTGTTTGGCAACCAGTCAACTGCAGAATGTAATGGCAACCACTGTGAGAAAATCTTCTCCCCAGTCAGTCATGTCTTTTTCAAGACATGATTGCCCAAGCATGTATCATGTATGACATTTAACTGACTGATTATAAAGTTAAGCTATTCACAGGTAGGGATAGTTAGAAGTGTAATGGTAAACATAATCCTATCAGATACCTTAACTTTGGGTATAAGATCTGGAAGAAATTTGAACCATTTTCCCAACTCTACTGTTTACCCAATACAATGTCCAAGAGCCACTCAAGGTAGGGGGACTGTTTTATGGGTGTAAGAATTGTAGATTATAGAGGTATGTTGGCAGTTGGCCTAGACTTAGACAAAATAATTTAAGTGGGGGGGATGTGAAGTGAGTGGTACTTTTATATGCCATCAAATGTTTTGGCTAATCTTTTCCATGGCTAATTTCAGGTGTACAGCTCATTAAAAGAAAAAAGAAAATGGTTTCTCTTTATTTTTTTCATTAAAAAAGTTGTGGAACAAAAGAAAAAGGCAACACAAAGAACAACTTAAATTATCCAAATAATTCTTTTGTTGATTCTTATCTAAGAAACAACATAAGGCTGATAGCTGTTGCTTTAGAACCCGGAGAATGAATTAACCAAAACTGACCTCCCAATAGTCTGTGTAGAAAGATGCAGGTGGGAAGGATTTCTTTTCTTCTCTCTCTTGCATTGTCCACAAAGAGAGTGAAAAAGAAAAAGGTTTGCCCACAGTATAAAATGTTCATCTAAAAATATTGTGCTAATCAAACCTATAAAAACAATGGGGTGAATAGTTCAAGCTACTGTTTGAATGTTCGGATGTGTGTCGTGGTTCGGTGGATATCGGCTCGGAACGAGAAATCGGGAAGCCAAGTTTGAATTCAAGTCAAATTCCTTGCATTCGCTTACGCACAAATACCCTTGGGAAAGGTATTAATCCGTCTCTTCCCTCCAGTTATAGGTTAAATAACAGGACAGATTGGATTCTTTAGCCTTGGTTGGCAACCAGTCTACTGCAGAAAGCAATGGCAACCTACTGTGGGATAATTTGCCCAGTCAGTCATGTCTCTTTTGAGACATGATTGCCCAAGCGTGTATCATGTATGGCACATAACTGACTGACTGTTTGAATGTAATGTTAGCCTTTACCCTACTGCATGATGGAATTGGGAAGTGATACAACTGGGGGGTGCCTATACTTTATACGTATTGGTTGGGTGGGGTAGTGTGACAAAGTATAAAAGCTATTCAAATAAAGCATTTTGCCTTTTTTGATACGTCTTCAAATTGGAATGAGAGATTCACCTCTAAGTAAAGAAAGTTTGTTGAAATTTTGAGAAAGAGGTAATAAATATTTTGATCAAATGCTAGAAAAGCCCCTTCCAACCCTTACCCCATTATTAAAAGAAAAGATTCTTTTCTCCTCAGTCCTGTATACTCTAACTGGAGTATGAGGGACACAGCCTCAGTACACTACATGTTGTTACTACAGTTTTCATAGTAGATAAGTTTTTCATGAGAAGGAATTGCTAGCTCTAAATCAAATTTTTCATTTTAGCAGTATTTCATGAACTACTCTAAAACGAAGTGGTTAATTGCTTAATAGACTTCCTTTTCAGTCCTTGAAACTTTGTCTTTGAATTTGAGACCATATGGGGTGTATAAATACAAGGCACTTATGTTTGCTTATTTATTGCAGATTTGTGATAAGAAACAAATAATAATATTGTGCAAATAAATTAAAAACTATATTCATCTGATTTCTGAATGTATAATTGTTTTTATGGCTGAAACAAAAAAAAAAAAAATGGTACCCCAGCATGATTTTTGATAGCACAGTACTATTGATAGCACAATACTATTTAATCTATAACTGGAGAATAAACTAATTCTCACTCTAACTGGGATAACAGTTTTCAAGTAATGTTTAATGAAGTATAGTCCATCAGTTAAGTGCCATATGTGATACATGCTTGGGTGATCATGTCTCTTTTGAGACATGACTGATCAGACAGAAGATTATCTCGCAGTAGGTTGTCATTGCTTTCTGCGGTAAACTAGTTGCTAGCCAAGGCTATAGAACCCAATCTGTTCTATTATGTAGCCCATAACTGAAGGAAAGAGATGGATTAATACCTTTCCCAAGACTATTTGTGCGTAAGTAAATGCAAGGAATTCAACTGGAATTTGAACTTAGCACCTTGATTTGTTGTTCCAAGTTAATATCCACTGCACCACAACGCACATCTCAATTAAGTATAAGATGATTGTAAAAATGTGCAAGGGAGTTTACTCCAAACCCATTAACTGCTAATTATAGTTGTTCTTAAGTTAATAATAAAAATAAACATAAGAATCTTTGACCTGTGCGCCCTCTCTCTCTCTCTCATATCCATAAAGGCATACCAGTGATATTTTTATTATTATTGATGTTCTTAATAAGCAGCTGTGGGATAATTAGCATTTTGTAAATTAGAATATTTGACCTGTCTGCACTCTTTCCATCATCCATAATGGTATACCAGTGATATTTCTATAATTATTATTATTGATGTTTTTGTTGTTAAATAAGAAGCTGTGTGATAATAAGTAGTTGTAAATTTGGATATTTAGGAAAAGACATTGAGCAGAAGATGCCAGAAGTTAAATTTAGTTAAATTTAAAAAGGAAAAACAATTCAATTACTTCTCTAAAAGATTGGGTTTTTATTTTTAAATTCATGCACGATGCCTAACTAGATGGGCATGGTCATAATTTTCTCTGGGTCAGTCAGTTAAGTGCCATACGTGATATATGCTTAGATGATCATATCTCTTTCAAGATGTGATTAACTAGGCAGAAGGTTTTCCTGCAATAATTTGCCATTACTTTCTGCAGTAGACTGGTTGCCAACCAAGGTTGTAGAACCTAATCTATCCTGCTATTTAATCCATAGCTGGAGGGAGAAGAGATGGATTAGTGCCTTTCTCAAGGGTATTCCCGAGGGTATAAGTAAATGCAATGAATTCAACTGGAATTCAAATTCAACTCTCTGATTTTTTCATTCCGATCTTAATGCATTGAACAGTAATATTTTTATCATACATAAATATCATAATGTTTTATAATATCATATAAATAGCATGAATTGGTTAAATTATTGAAATAATGTATGATATTTGGTGTTTCAATAAATTGGTTTCATTTTAAGATAAAGCATTGTTGTTATTTAGTTAATTATTTGAAAAATATCCTAATTTGTATTCTAACAAATAGACTATAGAATTGAAAACAAGTTTGAGGCCTTTGATTTGGTGATGAGATGCAATATTATTTCATTTAGACCTTTTCTTTAACCAATTTATGCATGGTGCCTAACTAGTATGGCATGGTCTTAATCCTCTCTTGGTCAGTCAGTCAGTTAAGTGCCGTATGTGATACATGCTTGGGTGATCATGTCTTGAAAGAGACATGACTGACTGGGCAGAAGATTTTCTTGCAGTAGGTTACCGTTACTTTTAGTTTATAGACTGGTTACCAACCAAGGATATAGAACCAAATCTATCCTACTATTTAACCCATAACTGGAGGGAGAAGTGATGCATAACTGAATGTAATAAATTCCGGCTGTATTTACTTGTGTGCACATACCCTTATGAAAGGTATTTATCTGTTGCTTCTCCCTCCATCTATGGTTTAAATAGCAGAACAAATTGGGTTCTATAGCCTTGCTTAGCAACCAGTCTACTGCAGAAAGTAATGACAACCTACTGCAGGAAACTCTTCTGCCCAGTCATGTCTTTTTGAGACATGATGGCTCAAGTGTGTATCATGTATTGCACTTAACTGACCTCTCTCTGTACCAAGCCTAAAACATGAGGCAATAATAATTTTCTACCATGACAATTGATTGATTTGTTTTTACAACTTTTCAACTTGTTGTGGATTATTCAAAGCTGAAATATATTTCAGATTATAAGTGGTCTCTTCTAGTATACCTTATTCCCAAGCAGTGCCAAAATTTAAATATTTATACCATAGTGAAGTTTTCCAAGTTTTCATTATGGTATAAAATCATTAGCATGGTGTCTGGAGCTAAATATGACTGTCCAACTAGTTTGCCATCATGTATAAATGAGTTAATATTATTAAAAGAATGTGTAATATCTGATAGTTGGTGTTTAAATGTCAATGGGCATGGTCTTAATCCTCCCTGGGCACCAAGCATAATATATTAGACTATAATATTCTTTTATCATAACAGATTTTAAAAATCTTTGCTATGGTACAAAATGTTTTAGCCTAATGTATTGATGTTGGTACCCAGGGAAGATTAAGACCATGCATATCTGATTAATTTTCTTTACAACTCATTTGAAATGTATGTCAAAGACATTGCCATAATTATTATCAATGATATGTCTACTTCTCAAAGCAAAAGGCTATCTGCAAATGCTAATTGACTGACTGAATCATTTTCTACAGTTTATAAACACTTTTGTGGTTATTTAAAGCCAAAACATTTAAGAATTTTTTAAGATAATGATTTAGTGACATGCATCTTACTAATTAATCCATAGATTGGGGAAGAAGTGGATTCATACCTAATCAGAATTTGATAAAGGTAATACACAAATACTTTTCATTGAACCTATTATCTTTCATTTGCTCTTTCTCAATAATTTGAATGTATTGCGATTGTCCTGCTATTCATTCCTACCTACCTTTTACTCTTTCATTCATCATATTTTGATATTCAATTAGGAAGGCTACTTTTCTACATCTTTTCTATCCATCTCTTACCCCTCATCCTGGATATATATATATATATATTTTTTTTTTTTTTCTTTAATCTGTTATTGTTTTTGATTTCCTCTAGCTTTATTTCTTTTTATTTTTCTTCATTCAAATTTTCCCTACTCTTCTATTTTTTTAAATTTCTTCTCACCTCAATTAGCCGACTCCAGGTAGGCTTTGTGACCTCTAAGTTCAGAAACAACTTCATATATTGAGGTCTTCTGTTAATATATCAGGAAGTTATCTATTGCTGGCTTACTAGGCCTGTTGTCTAGCTTACAGCAGCTGGTATTCATCAGTAGTCACCCATCTGAGTACTAATCAGGCTCAACATTCATTAAGTTCAAGAATCAGATCAGGACCTGTGTTTAAACATGATATGGCAGTAACATCAATTCTTTTTTATTTAATGTAATCATATAGATTTCATGATTGGGGGAGAGAATTAGTGACTGTCAGAAGAATTGTACAGATATTACAGTTTGATCAAAAGTAGTAAAATATAAAAGTTGTACAGAGGCAAGCAGAATGATAATTTTTTGTATGTTATTTGTTGTATCTGAATAAAACTAATTCCTAATTTGTTTGATGACTAACATTAGGCTGCCAACACCCAAATAGGAAAGGCCTGCATGCAAGTTGTTCTTGGGATTCAAGAAATGCTATTTAAAAAAAAAAAAACAGCAATAAAAAGTAAAGAATTCTACCAAGAATGTTTCTGTTAACCTACAGTTAGTTTGCCTCTTCTTATTCCCCTCTGTTTCTAGAATGTTCTCTCAGATTGCATTTCTGCTGATGCATCAAGATATTAAAAAAATAAATATTTCTTATCTGTATCTCAGCTTATTTTTAAAATATACAACCTAAAAGTTTAAGAAATTGACAATTTAAAAAAAAACAACTTTTTACTGTCTCCTTTGGAGTCGCCCTATTTAGTGATATTTTTACTGTCTGCTTTGAAATAGTCCCATCAGGCATATTTCAGTCATCCACTTTGAAGCAGTCCCCACTTCAGGGACATTTCTACTGTCTCCTTTGGAGTAGCCCTATTTAGTGATATTTTTACTGTCTGCTTTGAAATAGTCCCATCAGGCATATTTCAGTCATCCACTTTGAAGCAGTCCCCACTTCAGGGACATTTCTACTGTCTCCTTTGGAGTAGCCCTATTTAGTGATATTTTTACTGTCTGCTTTGAAATAGTCCCATCAGGCATATTTCAGTCATCCACTTTGAAGCAGTCCCCACTTCAGGGACATTTCTACTGTCTCTTTGGAGTAGTCATATCAGCAGATTTCCACTTTTTCTTTTGAAGTAGCCTTCCTCTCAAGAATATTTCTACCAAATTCTTCAGAAGTAGTACTGCCCTCAGCAATATTTTTACTATTTCCTTTAGAGTAGCTCCCTTCAGTGACATTCTTAGTGCCAAGCCCCACACCTGTACATTTCTACCATCTGTTTTGAAATATTCCCTCAGACATATTTCAGCATCTTCCTTTGAAGAGTACCCCTCTCCGCTCATATCTCCTTACAAGGAATTCTTCTCACCCCCAGTCTCTTTTGAAGTAGTTCCCAACCTCATCTTTTTTTGAACTAGTGCTCAACGCTTGTCTCCTTTTGAACTAGTGCCCAACGCTTGTCTCCTTTTGAACTAGTGCCCAACGCTTGTCTCCTTTTGAACTAGTGCCCAACGCTTGTCTCCTTTTGAACTAGTGCCCAACGCTTGTCTCCTTTTGAACTAGTGCCCAACGCTTGTCTCCTTTTGAACTAGTGCCCAACGCTTGTCTCCTTTTGAACTAGTGCCCAACGCTTGTCTCCTTTTGAACTAGTGCCCAACGCTTGTCTCCTTTTGAACTAGTGCCCAACGCTTGTCTCCTTTTGAACTAGTGCCCAACGCTTGTCTCCTTTTGAACTAGTGCCCAACGCTTGTCTCCTTTTGAACTAGTGCCCAACGCTTGTCTCCTTTTGAACTAGTGCCCAACGCTTGTCTCCTTTTGAACTAGTGCCCAACGCTTGTCTCCTTTTGAACTAGTGCCCAACGCTTGTCTCCTTTTGAACTAGTGCCCAACGCTTGTCTCCTTTTGAACTAGTGCCCAACGCTTGTCTCCTTTTGAACTAGTGCCCAACGCTTGTCTCCTTTTGAACTAGTGCCCAACGCTTGTCTCCTTTTGAACTAGTGCCCAACGCTTGTCTCCTTTTGAACTAGTGCTCAACGCTTGTCTCCTTTTGAACTAGTGCTCAACGCTTGTCTCCTTTTGAACTAGTGCTCAACGCTTGTCTCCTTTTGAACTAGTCCTTCACACCCTCCCCACCGGTCTCCCTTGAAGTAGTCCTTCACACCCTCCCCACCGGTCTCCCTTGAAGTAGTCCTTCACACCCTCCCCACCGGTCTCCGTTGAAGTAGTCCTTCACACCCTCCCCACCGGTCTCCCTTGAAGTAGTCCTTCACACCCTCCCCACCGGTCTCCCTTGAAGTAGTCCTTCACACCCTCCCCACCGGTCTCCCTTGAAGTAGTCCTTCACACCCTCCCCACCGGTCTCCCTTGAAGTAGTCCTTCACACCCTCCCCACCGGTCTCCCTTGAAGTAGTCCTTCACACCCTCCCCACCGGTCTCCCTTGAAGTAGTCCTTCACACCCTCCCCACCGGTCTCCCTTGAAGTAGTCCTTCACACCCTCCCCACCGGTCTCCCTTGAAGTAGTCCTTCACACCCTCCCCACCGGTCTCCCTTGAAGTAGTCCTTCACACCCTCCCCTGCCCCCGGTCTCCCCCATCTTTTTTGTTCTCCTCCAGCAGGATTTGAACCTGTGTTCCCTAGACACATCAGATCAGTTGACAGTTTCCTCTGGGAACACAGGTTTGAATCCTGTCGGTGGATGTATAAATTTTCTAACAGGATTTCTTTATTATTTTGGCCAGTAGATGTAAATAAATATACTGTTTAATTATAATAAACCGAGTTTCTACTCAAATATGAGTATCCATTAAAAATAAAGTTTAAACAAATAAATTAAAAATATATATGTATGTATTACATTCGTATATATTCATGCTATTAAAGATTTTAGCGGTAGGGAAATGCCATTTATTTCTATATTTATAATTTATATCAGTTTTATAATTTTTCTCATGAGTCTCACTAATCTTGGTATTGGAATGCCTTCAGCTATTGGACGGTTATTTAATCATTGTACTAAACATGCAAATTATCTTTTCTGGATTAAATAAAAATTGGATTTTCTTTTGTTAAAAAAAGGGATTTACATTCCATTCTTTTAAGAATATCATCCCTACATTGTAGGTAAAGTACTTGAATATGTTTTACTGTTTTTTCCTTTAAAATAAAAATAAAATGCCAGTAGCATAAAAGTTTAACCAACCAGAAGTTTTCTAATTTCTTGATCACATAAGCTGGGCAAGTATTATATTTGGCATTTTTTAAGTTTGTTTTTTTTTCTCTTAAAACTTAAAAAAATTCAACTTTAGTCTTGGATTTGAAACATGTCAAGTTACAAGAAGTAGCCTATAACTAGGCAGATATGCATGCACATTATGTAAAAAAATTTGCATTTTTGATTAACCCATTATAGATCTGTCTATATTTCTGTTGACAAGGTATTGTAATTATTTATGTTATCTGGACTGTTGTCCTTATCTTTATTGTCATATTCACGATGTTTCAGCCATTGTATACTCTGGCCTTCTTCAGGATCTGTCTATATTTCAAAGTTGAAGTATTGTCATTATTTTCATTATTTACATTGTTTGGACTGTGTTCATTGTCATATTCACAACATTTTGGCTGTTGTACACTTTGACCTTCTTCAGGTGATTGGAATTTTGAACTGACCTCTTTATTTAGCTATGTGTCCTCAAGGAGTAGCTAAAAGCATTGGTTTGATCCAATGATTTGACAAAAAGAGTTGTGAGTTCAATAACTGGCTACAGCACTGGTGAAGAAAAACTGAGAGAGACAAGTTAAATGGTGATAACTAAGATATCCAGAAGAGACATGACTCATGGAACAAGAACAATTTATCCCAGGGTACAGTTCAAAATTTCAATCACTTGAAGGTCAGTGTGTACAACATCCAAAGTGGGTATAGACATTGGTTAGTTCCTGACTTGACTCTTAGTTATGAGTTCAATACCAGGCTACAACAGTGGTGAACAAGTAACTTGCAGGGTTATAGGGAGATAACTCATTACTTCCAATCTAAGCTTTACGCAAGGAATGAGGATGATATACTACAGTGATTGTAATAAAGGGTTCGGTTCAAAATTCCTAGCACCTGAAGAAGGCCGGAGCATACAACAGCTGAAGCGTTGAGGACAATAGTCCAAATAATGTAAAACTGTAAACAGCCAAAACATTGTGAAGATGAGAATAAAGATGAGGACAACAGTTCGAACAACGTAAATAATATAAACCATTATAAATTATGATAATTTCTATCTTTACTATTCTATGGCTCATCTACCAAAATTTCCACGTTAGTTAATGGGTTTTAAAAAAGTCACATTTATATTAGATAATCATATTATAATTCTGCTTGTTCCTTAGCATCTATGTTATTCCTTGCCAATATCATATGAATAATGAGGAAATACATAAGAGATGCTGTTTGGTTTCAGTGAGAAAATGGAAGAGACAATAAGTCTCTCTTATTTAACATTTGCTTCAGTGAAATGGAGAAACTTGAGAATTTCAAATCATTTCATTTGTATCCTCTTAATTCATTAAATTAAACCTGCATTCATTTTTATAATTTTTATTACAATATTTTATTGAAATTGTTAAGAAGAAATATTTAACAAGATAATAGAGGAATTTTCACTGGTATTTTGTCAGTTCTTCAATATGGCAGTGAATGCTGGACAATATCATCAAATATAAAGGAAAAACTTAAAGCAACTGAAATGTGGTTCTACAGAAGAATGCTGTGGATATCATGGATCGAGCATGTGAGCAATGATGAAGTTTTGGAAAAGATGGAAATGAAAAGGAAATTTATACTGAGCATCAGGAAGAGATGGCTAAAGTTCCTGGGACATGCAATGAGGAAGGAGGGCTTGGAGAATCCGGTACTAACAGACCAGATAGAGGGAAGGAGAGACAGGGGAAAACAGCATGTAACATACTTGACAGGCCTGAGCCAGTCGATGGCAGAACAGAGGTTGTGTGGTGTAACATGAGAAAGTGTGCTAAGAGCCACTAAGGGATAGGGAGATGTAGAAAGCCATGATTGCCTATGTCCTGAAAGGACAAGGCACATAGAAGAACTTGTAAGGTGCTTATTGTCATTAACTTAAGAATTGTGATTCATCAGAAAACTCAAGTAGCAAAATTGCGATTTTTAACTAGTTAAAATAAAAATATGAAACACTTTGTGTATATTGAAGAAATTACTTTTCTTCAGTTTTGTATATGGAGTAGCCTTAAAATTTTATAATCAGTTAGAAATTAATTTTTAAGGTTTATTGAAAATTTGTAAAGTGCTATTAAAAAGAGTGACTATTTCAGTTTCTATTGCTTGTTTTATAATAAAATTTCCTTTTAAGTTCAGCTTCAAAAAGTGTAAGGTTACGACTGTTCAAAATGTTTAATTTAAAATAATGTTTATAAATAAAAGTAATTTAGGTTACATATTAATAAAACTAAAATCAGTGAACATAGGTAGGGACAGACAGTTTTCTTTTTGCTTAGGAGATTCTATCAGGTATCAATCTTGTGCTGAGCTGCTGACATCAAAACCAGACAACTGACATTTTGACCTTATTATAAAAGGGCATTAAACATCTGGAATGACTTAAGCCTAAGATTGGCAGAAAGCTATCCCACATCCTTTCACTTTTTGCTCTCTCACTCTCTTCTGTGGACTTTTTGTGTTAGTTTCTCTCCTTTTCCACCCCTGCCCTTGTGTCTGTCTATCACTCTCTCTCCTTTAGCCCATGTCTGTCTATAACATACTCTCTCCTTTTGTCTGTCTCTCTCTCCTTTGGGCCTGTTTGTGTGTGTGTGTGTGTGTGTGTCTGTCTGTCTGTCTGCCTCTCCTTCGGACATGTCTGTGTGTGTGTGCCTGTCGCTCCTTCCAACGTGTGTGTCTGTCTGTCTGTTTGTTGATCCTTCAGATTTTGTGTGTGTGTCTTTTCTGTCGCTCCTTTGGGCACGCGCACGCGTGTCTTTTCTGTCGCTCCTTTGGGCACGCGCACGCGTGTCTTTTCTGTCGCTCCTTTGGGCACGCGCACGCGTGTCTTTTCTGTCGCTCCTTTGGGCACGCCTGTCTGTCTCTCCTTTGGAAATTTTCTCTCATTTCTTCACATAGAATTTGCATAGGTTGCTATCTGGTTGCAAGACATCATGTCATTTGCTACTTTGAAATGGTCTTGTAGGTTAGAAGCTACTTTGTGTGATATCATCTTAAGATTTATAGAATTTTCAGAATTATAAATTGTCGAATAATTATGTGATGATTTTTTGTTTTTGTTTGTTTTTTGTTTTTGTTCGTTTTTTTCTCTTTTTGTTTTTTGTTCTGTTTTTTTTTCATTCTGTTTTTCTTTTCGCTTTGTCTTTTCTTTTCGTTTTGTCTTTTCTTTTCGTTTTGTCTTTTCTTTTGTTTTCTTTCAATGCCATGTACTTTCAGGACAGAGATGGTCATGAATATTCAAAGATAATCCACAGTAAATTTATGTCCATGTTCCTACAACAATTCACCTTTCTTGGCAGATCATTTATCTTCAAATGATAAAACAAACCCAAAGGAAACAAAATAAATGAAATTGTCAAAAGTACATACCCAAAGCATGTAATTAAAAAAAAAAAGAATTTAATATTCTCATGCATTCCCTATCTTTCATGCACATGTGTAGTTGCATCAACGTAAACATCACTTTAGTCCTCTGAAGTTTAAAAGAGCGAAACATGACTTGATAATCTTTCCCAATTTGTCATAGATTTCCCTAAAATTATTCTTGATATATAAAAGTTTATATGTAATTTCTCCCACCATGCACACATACACACACACGTGTGTGTGTGTGTGTGTATATATATATATATATATATATATATATATATAACTATTTATAAATGGAACTTTGTGTGTGTGTATCCGTTACCTATGGACTCCGAAATGGCTGAACCGATTTTCTTGAAAACTTACACAGTTGTACTATAAGCATCTGCAAGTGTTCTTAGCTAGGTTTTGTCTCGAGGCACCTCCGGAAAAAATTGGGTTATAGAAGGAGTGGTCCGATTTTAATCAAATTTGATACACTCATAGACAAAGATGTAAGAAACGATATTCAGAAGTTTCAAGGTTGCAGTTCTTACAATAGTGCAGAAAATCGATTTTATATATATATATATAGAGAGAGAGAGATACCAGGAAATCAAAATTTGACTTACATCCATTCATTTTTCTTTCAGTCTACGGTTTCGCTTTAACTGGAAACAACTATTGCTTTTTAGTCTTTCATGCCAACGTCCAAAGAGTCTGAGCTCTAGGACCATGGATTAGTTTTAAAGCTTTCATTAAACCCAGACAACGCTGGGCTATATTGCTAGTATATATATGCCAAAATGCCTTTCTACAAGTAGCCCACTGAAAAAAAAAAAAAGAAAAAACGCAATCTTGGCACAAAGCTGAATCACAACTCTCTCTCTCTCTGTTTTTATATATATATATATATATATATATATATATATATATAGTGTTGTGATAAAGCTTAGTGCCAAGATTGCTGTTTTTTCAGTGAGTTAACAATAGAAAGGCATTTTAGTAAGCAGGTTATTTGGCATAAAGTTCTTGATATTAAGATAGTGTTAAAAGAATTAATGTGGAAAAGTTTGTCATTTATGCCAATTTCAAAGTTTTGTGAAGGCATTATTGTGGTATCTTCACTTTTCAGGGTTTTCCTTTTTCTTTCTTTTTTTGTCTTTTTTCTTTCTTTTTTTGTCTTTTTCTTTTTTGTTTTTTCTTTCTATTTACTTTTCTCTTTTACTTTTTTCTTTTCTTCTTTTTCCTTTTTTTCTTTTTTTTTCCTTCTTTCAATGTCATGTACCTTCAGGATTATTCACAGATTCCTTTCCTTTATAGACTATCAATTATCATGACTACTAGGATAGGTTGGCTACTTTCCCTTTGCCTTCTTGACAGTTAATAATTCAGAAATCTTCCTTGCTACTCTGCTGTTTGATAGCTGGGGATAGAGAAGGTCATTTGTGCAAAAACAAATGCAACTTATTGCTTGTTAATTCCACTTCCTGTGTTGATATACATCACACTCATGTAAAAATATATAAATTATATTTTGTAGAATTTAGTATCGAAACATTATGGTATGATTATTATAATGGTATTATTTGTGGGTAGTGTAATGATCAGTAGCACAGAAAGTGAAATCAGCAAGCTGAGTTCAAATTCCAGGTTAGCCTGATGTGTGTTCCCTTTTGCACTAATGTTTTTGGAAAAGTCATGAATCTCTTTCTTCTTCTAGTTACAGTTTAAATGACAGAATAGAAACTAGTCTCTCTTGTTTCAGGTGGTAACCAATTTAAGAGAAAGAAAACTCTGAGTTCTGTTCCATGAAGTAGGCAATTGGAAAAAACTCCACTATTTTCTTAAAAAATGCATAGCAATTCCCAGATAATAAAAAAGGAATTTGTGGAGACTCATGTTTGCCTATGTCTTCAAGTGAGATGGCTTAAAAAAGAAATATCAATATTGAACATGGTTAGTACCTAGATGGGTGACTACTTGAAAATACCTGGTAGTATAAGCTTGGATGTGTAGCTGGTAAAATGGATAACAGCTCAGAATTGGAAATAGGGAAGCAGAATTCCATTTCCAATCATGTTCATTATATTCACTTCCATTGGGAGTGGTAGGAATTCACCTCTTCTGCCCCAAGATATGGGTTAATTAGTAGGAATAATTTCAAAAAGATTAAGCCATAAAAATAGAAATCAATCCAATCTGAAGTTAGAAGGCATTCTAATAGTACAAATAATTGGTTTTTATCTTTACAAAATAGATTTGCTTCAACATTTTCTTGTGTCAGTATAACTATATAATTGTTAAGTACCATATCTTGTGCCTTTATTAAAAACTCTTTCACAAAACTAATATAAGTGATTATTAATGTTATTACAGATAAACTGGACACTTTTCAGACATGTCTACTGAATATGGATTTAAAAAAAAATTTTTTAAAGTTATGACAGGAAATTATTGTTCATGCTCATGAAATGTTCATATCAATAGTAGTATGGCCGTATCTGAGTACTGGGCACGGGTCTGAGCCAATCCGTGCAATCATAGTGAAAATCCAGACAAGGAAAAATGTCTTCATCAGAAATCAAACTAAACAATTCACAAAGAAAGAAAGAAAAATGGAGAAAACATTTGAATGAACGCAGTAAAAATTTGTTTGTTTATTTATTAATTTTTGGAGAAAAGATTGGTTATACTCAGAAAGTCTGAACCCGATTTCCTGCTTTTGTTCACGTTCTATGCCTAATTTCCATTGGAATAGCCAAAAAATCTGCAGAAATCATAGTTTCTGGAAACGGATGACACTGATGACATCATCACATTGTCAACTAATAAATCCGGGCAATTTTCTCTGTACCCAGTGTCTTTTTACCATCAGATACAGCCCTGAATAGTAGTAGTTGTTTGTACTTGAGATCCAGAACACTCCTCAGTATTCTAGCTGTTTTCAGTGATATTGTATGGATGGTTTTGGTTCTTCTTCATATTTCCTCTTTCAGCTTTTTTTTTTTTTTTTTTTTTTTTCATTTCTGGTACTCCAGCTATGATTGGTATTACTGTCCCCATTATGTTTCCTGGCTTTTTCTTGTAAAGTCTAAATACTAATGTCTTTTGTTGGCTCTTAATCTCACTTCATAAACTGCTGAACAGCATAATCCATTATTAGGCTATTTTTTTTTTCATCCTCCTTGTTTACAACTGTGTTTAATTTTCTGCCTTGGATCAAGAGATCTATTTGAATATGAAAGTCAGATTTTTTACTTTTTTGTGTATATACTATTGGTTTACATAATACAATCATAATTCTTTGCCCAGTTCCCAGTGGGTTACCATTCCCATCCAGTCATGCTTATTTTTATTCTCTTCCTGAGCAAACTTGCTGAATTTACTCATTATGTGGTGATTATTTGTTTTAGCTGTAACTTCTCATTTGCATTTGTTGCTGTTGTTGTTGTTTTTATTATTAGTAGTAATAATAGTAGCAGTAGTATAACAACAACAGTTATCATTATCAGTTTAGTTTTGTGTGACAAATGTTATCAGTTCTGAAAATGAATCTCCAAGCAAGATAAAATGGAATCTTATTTCGCTATTTTTAACAAAGCTGCTTCAAGATGAATTTTAATGAACAACAAATAAAAAAGAAAAATGTTTATGTATTTTTTGTTTTTGTCTTTTTTTTCTTTTTTTTTAATAATATTCACCCAATACAAGGCCAAAGAGCCACTTGAAATAGAGGGTTATTGCAAGAACTCCTATTAGCATTGGAAAGAACAAGAAGTAGGAGCATAGGATTGAAGTAGTACTGAAAACCTAATCCTAAATAAGAAACAAGAGATAAACTCTACTTCTGTTAAAAAAACAAAAAAAAAAAAAAAAAAAACAGGATTGTGAACAGGATGATAGTTGAACCTATCTACTCCTACTGGAAGAAGAAAAAAAATTATATAGTGAATAAAATTTCTAAAGAAGATCACTGTCAATAGAAGAAAGTAATTTGAAATTATTTTTTCAGAAATTATATGAAGCATTTGTAATCTATCTTATGCTGTTATTTTGAAAAAAATAAAAAATTGGCATTTTATATATTTTTCTTGTTTATAAAATCTTACATTTTAAATGTGAATTGACATTTTATTTTATTTTTTATGTTGTAGAGATACAAATGTCAACTTCGACTTTAGGGATGAAACGGGATGAAACATGAAAATGTGACTGACATTATTAGACATTCTATTTCATAGCGACCCCCCCCCCCCCCCGCCAAAAATTCTTACCAATGATAGGTTGTCATTTTGTTAGTACAAAGGATATTTGTTGATAATTCACTTTTGAACAGGCATCCATCAAGGTGACAATTGAGGAAATTGTAAGACATTTTATCAAATGTGTCGCGCACACACACACACATGATAATGATTGCAAAGTAACTCCTCATTTTAAAATACTTATCATTTATTTATTAACTATAGTTTTTACAAGAAATGCATATGAAAGAAAAATGTTTCAGTTTTATTTAAAATTTGATTTGGGCTCCAGATTTTGCTATCAGCTTCTTGAGTCACCCAGGATTCTCATCAACAGATTTCAGCTGGAACTCTTGCGGTATGGAAGACCCTACAATTCTAGAATGCACCCTTCAAGTTCTTCCGAAGTCTTGGTTTGGTATAATAGATTTGCTTCTATAACTAACCCCCAAAGAAAAAAAAGTTAAAGGTGTTTAGACTCCTGGTTGGCCACTCATACATACTTTTCAATCACCCTTTGTATTTGTGTGTGTGTAAAATATATATATATATATATATATATATATATATATATATGTTTTTTTTGTTTTTTTTTTCTAAACATATACTGTTAAACATAAGAGACAATGAATGTCTATTATGTTTAATCATGAGCTGTTCTAAACATCATATTTTGACTTTAATTTCAGGTGAAAATAAAAACAAAAATTCTCCAACATTTGGATAATTTTTTATTAAGTTGGTTCTAAGCTTTCAGCTCACATGATCCATCTTCAGAGAGGTTACAAGGACGTTAACACGAAAACATCCATCAGTGACAAATTTATCTTGTGTTGACATAAAACTCCACTAAGCAATGGAACCATTATTAAACATAATAGACATTCATTGTCTATTATATTTAATAACAGCATATGTTTAGAAAAATATATAAATTTTTTTCATTTTTTTGTTCAGAGCCAATATCCGCTGCACCACAATGCACATAAAAAAAACTTAGCCATAGTATTTTGCCTGTCATTTTTTAATGAAACTTGCATAAAAAAAGAGATTGCTGCCTAAAAACACAATAAATATATATATATATATATATATATATATATATATATATATAATCGCAAATTAAATTCTGAATTCTACATATGTGGTATAGTTATTTCAGCGAGAAAAATCTTACTTCTTCAGCAACAACCAAAAACAATTTTTTTTTTAACAGAGCTAAATATATAATATATTGTCTCCTTTCTCTACTTTCCTCCTGTTTCCTTTTCTTTTTTCATGTAACTTTCCCTTCCATTCACCATCTGAAGCTGGCATTCGTCACTATAGCTATTAAAGATTTTTACCTTTCTCTTTTTGTCTTAGTTCTCCTTTAACTCTTCCCCTGTCTACCCCATTTTTCTTTTCCTTTTCTTTTCCCACTTCTATTCCTGCAACACAGTTAAATTTTGATTTGTTTTTCTTTTTCTTTTCTTTATTCTTTAATACAGGTGTAATCTAAAAGTCTTCTAATATCGAGTCTTGAATCTCTTTCTCTGCCTCTCTGTATCTATATCTGGATGACAAATTTAAAAAGTTTGTTTTTGATCAATGCTGAAGAAGCAAGATTTTTCTTGCTGAAATAGCTATATGTAGAGTTTGGAATTTTATTTGATATAATATGCATATTTGGCTCTGTAAATAAACAATACTATTTACATAGAGCCCTTCACCTGGACATTTTTAATATTAATAAAATTAATATTAACAGGATCTAGTTTTGGGGATTTTACCTACATGCTTTTCCTTTTTTAGATTTAAAATATATAAACACAATTTTTTAAAAGGATTTTACAACTGATTTTTAATTCTTTAGAATGACTACTTAGATTGTTACACAATCACATTTTGTATAGTAACTGATATTCTAATACTTTTAGATTCTTTCCTTGAATTATTTAGTCAAGCTATATTTTATAGCATTTTGGTCATTTTTTACCATTTACATTTAATATAATATTATGGAATGAGGCTAAGCTTCCAATATCTGGGTAAATGTTAGCCCTCCAGATAGCACAAATATGAATATATAACCTGAAATCTTTTTCCCTTTATTTTTTTTACCCAGTTTTTTGTTAAAAGAAAAACAAAAAACGTGTGTCTTATATGCTTTTAAATGTGGTATTTTATTCTATACAAGAATCTTATTCACTCAACAGTGAATTTAATCCAAGTTTCTACCCAGATTTTTATGAAACTGATTGAATAAGATAAGATATTCTTATTAATTTGTAAATAATTTTTCTTTGATTTTATTTCTGTAACTTGCTTATGCCTACATTGTAATAGTCTTTCAAATAGTCATTATTGACAGATTGCTATAATACTTTTGTTACTATTTTTTTTATTGTAGGCTGTTAAATACTGACAGTACAAATATTGTTATTTATACTGCAGATATGAATCCGTATTTATAATGTATAATCATGAATCCACTTAATTTGTTAGCTTCAATTTTTAAAAAATGCCAGGATATAGCCAACAAAATTTTCAGTTCTTCATTATAACAGAAACGGTCGAGATTACTCAAAGAAGACAAAAATGAACATTGAACAGTTTATCCTTTTTTTTCTAGCTTTTCAATTACTTTCAACAAAAAACTAATTTAAAATGCTATTCTGTCAATTTTAAATGTTCTTCCTTAAAAGTGAATGTTTGCATTTTTACCCTGATATATTAATAAATACAAGAAACAATTCTATTCAGATAAAATCGTAAAACATTAAATGAATATACAAAATGGTAATTTATTATTCAGACTTTTTAAAACTCATCTTCAGCTACATTAAAATTTCAGCTAACAGAATTGTCCTGTTTGCCTATGATAGTTTGCTCTTTAGAGTAATTGGTTGTTAAAACTCTCCAGTAACACACACACAAAATGTGTTTTTATATATATATATATATATATATATATATATATATATAAGCAAGAAATGATTTCTAAGGCAAATACTATTAAAGACAACAACCATTTTGTGTTGATTAATTTTACTGATTGACTTTCCAAATTATGAATAATCTTTCTCAGACAAGAAGGAAATTCCTTCAGATTTTGTCCAAAGTTCATTTTGGAATTTGTATTTCCTCTGAAATGAATCTTGTACACTTTGACAGAGTTACTTACTTATCTGAGAGGGATGATTCATAATTTAAGGAATATGGATCAAAATTTGACAGGATGATAAAATAAAGAACAAATAGGAGATATATGTCAATCTAACATGTCGGACTTTTGTTAAAACTGTTAGATTGATATACATTTTCTATTTGTTCTTTATTTTATAATAAATATATATATGTCTCATGGAACAAACTTTGGTATTGACCTGTGTCCACTTTCATATTTAGGTACTCTATCCCTGATATTGAGTGCTTTTACTCATAAATATAGCATACTGTAAAACTATATGCAGTACTGAGATCCTCATGTGTATTGGGATGGCCAAGGTTGCATTCCAAAAGCTAAGAGTATTGATAAACAGGAAAATGTTGTTGGAAACAAAAAAAAAAAAAAGTGAGTACTATACTCTTACATGATATCTGTCCTCCTATATGGCAATGAATGCTGGAAAATCTCCTCAAAGATGAAACGTGAAGCAACACAAGTATGGTTCAACAGAAGGATGCTGAGATTGAACATATGAGAAACAAGATTTTAAAGAGAATGTAAACAAAAAGAAAGTTTATCCTTAACATGGCGAAGGGACAGATGAAATTTCTGGCACACGATGATGAAGGAGAGCTTGAAAAAACTCATACCTACATGGTGGGTAGAGGGACAGGGGGAAAATAGCACATGACCTACTTGATGAGCTTAAGCAAATGGATGCCAGAGCAGTGTTTATGAGAAATAAGACAAAATATATTAAGAGCTACAAGGGACAGGAAGATGTGGCGGGCCATGATCTCTTCCGATATGAATGAACACAACATATAAAAGGAAAGAATGTGTATGAAAAAATGATTTGTACAGGTTTTGTTTCATTTCATTGTCTTCATCAAGATTATTAACTTCTTTCACCAATTTTTCTTTCAAAAAATGTGGGCAACTATTGGTTGTAGTCATTTCCTATTTTACTAACCTAAAATTCTGTGCACTTTTAAAATGATTCATTGATAAAAGAAAAAAAAATCTTAAAATGCATGTTACAAACTATTTCATTCATAAAAAATATATATATCTTGTTCTCACGATGGAGGTTATGCCACCACCTGCAGATGCCTTCTTTGAATAATACTTCAAAAAGTTATGGTATCTTTTTTTTACCCGACCTCATAGATTACTTGTAACTTCAATAATTTTTTTGTATATAACATTACATTGACCATATGTTTGTGACTCTATAACCTCTCTTCTCCCTCCTCTCTCTCTGGTTGTATATCCCTGTAGGAGGGGGTGGAGCAAACTTACTGGGAGGCATTCCTTAAATAGTTCATTCAACCTTATCCTTCACTCCATTTCCCAGTTCACACCTGACAGGTAGTTTATATCTACCTGGTTCTCTTAGTTCCCAAATTATCTCCTGAACCCTACCAGAACCTGAAAGGACTTGAAGGACAATTCTTGATGAGTCTTGATTATTTTTAAGGACTTATATGTCCCTTAATCAGGTGATAAAGTGTATAGAAAAAAAGTGTTACTGCTGTATTCACTACTTACTGATGCTTTTCAGGAGAACTGGCACATGTCACTGCCCTGGGGCTATACTTTCTACTTACCTACAAAATATCTGTCATTGAGATATATACACACACACATATATGTTTCTTTAAATCTATTGTACTTATGTACTGTTGTGGATGCTCAGGTAAGTGGCCAGATATCTTCTTCAATCTTTCTTATCACACAACCTGTTGCTGTCACACGTTGGTGGATGCTAGCATTTTGCTGGGTTAGGAAGTGATATACTTTGGAGTTTGTGTATGTGTATATATATATATATATATATATATATATATATATATATATATATAATTCCATTTAAAGTTAGATATGGTGAGTTTTTATTTGCTTCATTTTTGCATCTTAGTTCTTCAATTTTGATCTATTTTTTATAAAATAATTTATTACAACTGCTTATATTGTTTAATATGAAACATTATTATGCATTATAATTTTAGTTCTTATATTTGTTTTTAGTCTGTAATTCCTTTAAAAAAATGCAGTTTAGTTTGATGTTTTTTGTATTCTGTAAACTTTCATACTATTTTGCTTTTACAAATCCTATTTCAATATTTTCTGTATTGCTATAAAAACAAACAGATAGAACACATACTCTGTAGTTAGATACATAGATATGAACTTATAAACATTAATTGAACCACAAGCAAGGTGGTGATATATAGTGGCATTACCACCTTATATTAGTGAGGAGAAAGGATAATACAAAAACAGGTTTCAGGAAGAAAGAAGATGGTGATTGATGTTGCATTTAAATTTTTTTTAAGATTGTAGATGGCAGGAAAACGAGAAACCAGAAGAGAATTCTGCAGATGCAAGAATATATATATTATTATAATATTGAGAGAGAGCCCAGTGGATATTATCCAGAGCAATATGAGACGTGTGTGTGTGTGTATAATCTCATATTGATTTTTATAAATTCATTGAGCTCTCTTATACAGAACTATCTTTTAATATTTTATATTAAATAAATCTTTTGGGATCATCCTCTGCATTTACAGACTTGGCATCATTATCTACATATATTTTAATCAAATTCTCTCGAGCAAAGTGATAATGCTAGTATATTTTACACACACACACACACACAAGTATGTGTGTCTATATGTATGTATATCATTTTTTTCTCAATTTAAATATTTTTTTAATCTATTGGTTTTTGTATTAAATTAATTTTTTGCCAATTATTTCATTTTTTCCTCATAATTAAATGGACAGCCCTACTATCTTAACAGTAGATTATAAATATCAAAATATTATAATGGTTTTTCAGTTTGTGCCTGATAATTGCCACAGGCATAAAACTTAGAGGTGCACCAAACAATGTGGAACAAGTAAGCACATATTGTTAAAAGAGACAGTGTGTGTGTGTATAGATATATATATATTTTTATACACACACATTTTTAATGTACTGTATATACTTGAGTATAATGTAAGTTTTTACTATCTTTTTTTTTTTTTTTTTTTTTAAGTGGGGTAGAATGCATTTAAGCATGCAATATTGTTGCCACTTGATATTGACCTCAGTGTCTGCTTATATATGTAAAATGTACATTGTTAATTCTGCAATGATTAAACGAAAATTTTAAAATATAATTGTCTTTCTTCTCATCTTAATTCAGTGTTGAATAAAATTTACATTTTAGAAAGGAATTAAAGCTTATCACTTTCTGCTTGTTTTTTTTTTTGTATCACATATGAACTAATTTGACCATCATATATTCTAAAGTTATTTCACTACATTCCCTTCTATTTGTGTTCTAATGATTATAACTGTTAGTGAGGCTCTGTAAATGACGTTGGTAAGTAGTGAAAAGACTCGGATTGAAAAATCACCATCAACCAAAATAAAAAGTTTTATAGAAATGGGGGCTACCTTGCAAAAATTAAAAAGAAAATATAAACCCCTGCATATATCAGTCAGTTTCTCACCAATAAAATGTGGCTTCCCTCTGTTTTTTCTACAAATGTTTTCATGGCTTCTGCTCTGACAAGCTTCATTCCTTGGTGCCCTGCCCTCATGAATTTACTTGTACAACTAGATTGGTAACTAGGTCCCACTCTTTTATTGTCAAAATATGCAAATGTAACCACCACTTCTTCTCTATCAGTTTCTTTATTGCATTTCCCACCTGCAGAACTTCCTTCCTGATGCCTGCTTCCCTGATAGCTACAATCTCCAAGTGTATAAGTGCAGTGCCAATTGCCACCTTCTATCTCTGATTCCCACCTCTTTCTTACCCTTTCTTCAACAATAGGAGAAAAAAATATGATTCCCTCCTTTTTTTTTTATGCTTCAGAAGTTTATTTTGACTAAATCTATTTTACATATACAGGGTGGCAATAAAGTCACTATACAATTACTTATAGCATTCTACCATGTTGTTGAGAATATGTTGAAGCAGGTGACTTGCAGTACTAGTAGTTAATTTACTATAGTTTACCATAGCATTTATTGTTATTAACCAGAATTATTTTGATAATAAATTTCTGGACTGTTGATTAATTTCTTTGTTTTAATTGTTATTGTATGTAACTGTCTCGTGACTTTATTACCACCCTGTATATTTAAATATATATCTAATGTGTTACTCTACTTCATTCATCTTCATTTTTATCTTAGTTATAATGGTTCATGAATTTAAGTACAGTACTAGATTGGCAGTTAGGTCTCCTAATTTCATTGTTGGAATTACTAGGTGTAACTGTAAGTTCTATGCTAATAGTTTCTTCCTCTGTTTTACTCGCTTGTGGATTTATCTTGTAGCTTCCTACTTTACTGTCAATTATGATCTTTAAAAATATATAATATATATATATATATATATATATATATTGTTACTTAGTTTTATTTTCTTCTCTGTCTGTTTTACTCTCAGTAACCTTTTGCATCCTAGTGGTTTTTATCATTGTATAAATTCTATAAATTTGAAATGACATAATATTGAGTGAAAATCATTGATTGTGGGATTAAAAAAAAGGTGAAATAAAGTTATTTCTGTGAGAACCATTATGCAAATCTGCCAAGAATATTTTTTTTTAAAACATTGTAGAACTGGGTATGACAATAAACTACATCTGGCAGCAAAACCTTTGATCGGAAAATTGGGGGCTTTGAGGAGCTTGGAATTACGTCTTGTTGTTGTTCCCAGGTTCATCCTGACCCTGGTCCAAGTTATAGGCAAATAGTGACCCTACCATGAAACAAAAACACTATGAAAGTATAAAAATACCAGCATTTTTTTTTATTTAAAAGATTACTAAAAATATATGCATACTAACAAACCAAATCTGTTTAAAAGGTTATCAAACAATTAGCATAAAAGAACTTTCATGAGATTAATCCAATAATATACTTCAATTTCTGAAATCTAACCGTATTCCGAAATATAACTTTAACAAAGCCACAGCATAAAACTCGCATCACTGCCTCTGGTAATCATGTTCACACAAGAATGTCTATGCACAAAAGCTGAGTATCATCTGCCATGTATTCAGTTGTGAAAGCAGAATAACATATATTTTTATTATTCCCAAGCTCCCCAAAAAATATTTTGGTATTAAATGACCCATAAGGAGTTGATATGCCAGTAAACAGACAACTCAGTCAGAGATACTTTGATATTTTCTGATGTGATTATGGTGAGGTAAATTTATTACTTTTAAAGTTGAATAAATTAGGGTGTATAAAATCTACAATAAATATTTCATTACAATTTACAGTGAAGTTTTTTTTTTAATTTGAAGAAGGTGGACAAACTGTTAATGGCAGAAAGAATGGACTCAGCTAATATATTTTGTGCTCACTTTTACTAATTCCTTGAGAAAAGGCATGAAACAAGTTCTTTTCCCAGTTTTTTGTAGATAATAATAATGATGGTGGAGACCTTTTAAACTTGCAAGACAATTTTGGGCTTTCAGCCCAACCTATAAAATTTCATAATTGTAACACCATGATAGAGTCTCTGTGAATCATTTGCTTTTTAATTGTTAATAATTTTGTTTCTTCAGAGAGTTTCAAAAGCTGACTGTTGGTTTGAAAATAAAATACAACTAATATTTCTCAAATATGGAACACCAGTTATGCTCCATTTTTTTATTTTTTTTATTTGACCACATAAAATATACAATTTCAATTAAAGATTTGGATTATTATTGCTTTTCTTTTTCTGATAATATTATTCCATTAATATATTGTTTTCCTTTTTCATTTTATATTTTCATGAATTCAGAGTTCAAGAATCAACATCTGAGATTAATATAATGTTGGTTTTTGTTTTTGCATTCCATGGAAGGATAAGGTGTTTTCTAAAGTATGAGGAATGCTGAAAAGTTCTCAGCTTGACCAAGATATTAAATTCATTTTTTAAAAATTGTTTGATCAAATGGTAAAATTTTAGGAAGATGGCTGGGCTGAGAACTTTTCAGTCTCACCTCATATTTATACTGTATAAGGGGATATAAAAAAAATCCTTTTCAGCACCTCCTTATAAGTCATATGGTATAAATAAAAGAATCTACACAAATGTGGATCTTTCTTTATTTCTTTTTTATCATTTCATCCCAAGCAAGGCAATAAAGCTACTAAGATTCAAGGGGATAGTGAGTATTAGAGAATATGAGAAGTAAAATATTAAGGAGTGAGAATAATATAAGAACAAGAATTAAGACAGAAGATAACAATTGACATTGCATTTAAATTTTTGAAGATCAAAATTGACTGGAAAGTAAGAAGCCTAGAGATGAAAATCTAGAAAAGGTACAGGGGAGTGGGAAAGTGAGTGAAGCTGAGATGCCAAGTCAGGACCAATAACTTTGCATATCAAAAAAATTCTAAATTCATACCAGAGGTACCAGAATATATGAGGCAGCAATATTCAAAGTACGAATGAATGGTAGACTTGTAAATATACAAGATAAATTCTGGCAAGAAAAATTGTCTGGCACAACACAAAACCAACTGACCTAGCAGTAGAATTGATATAATCATTCCTATTCATATCTATGAAAAATGTTATTCTGAGAAGGCACAAATAAATCTTAGCTATAATATCACAGTGTAGAAATTTCTAAACTGGTTTGTAGCAATACTATAGTGTCAGTAATTAGTTTGTTATTTTTTCAGTATACATTTTAAATTATTTATTTTTTTCTGATCATTTCATCCTAAGTAAGGTAATAATGCCACTAAGATGCAAAGAGATTACTGAGAATGAAAGAAAATAAGACATTAGTGGGGAAAAAGGACATTACAAGAACAAATTTCAGAAAGACAAAAATGTGGTTCTACAGAAGAATGCTGTGGATATCATGGACCGAGCATGTGAGCAATTAAAAGGTTTTGGAAATGATGGAGATGAAAAGGAAATTAATAGTGAGCACCAGGAAGAGACAGCTGAAGTTCCTGAGACATGCAATGAGGAAGGAGGGCTTGGAGAACCTGATACTAACAGGCCAGATAGAGGGAAGAAGAGACAGGAAAGCAACGGATAACATATTTGAAGGACCTAATCAGGTGGATGACAGAATAAGGGTTGCATGGTGCAACAGGAGAAGGCATGCTAAGAGCCACCAGGGATAGGGAGATGTGGAAAGTTATGATCGCCTACATCCTGAAGGGACAGGGCACATAGAAGATGGCAGGAAAGCGAGAAACCAGAACAGAATTGTTCAGGTGCAAGAAAAACTATTAGAATATATCTTAAATTTACATCAAGCTATTTCAACAGTACAATGAGACCTAGCTGCCAATCTAGTCAGTCAGTCAGTTATGTGTCATACATGATACATGCGTAGGCAATCATGTCTCTTTTAATCCATGACTGACTGGGCTGAAGATTTTTCCACAGTAGATTGCCATTACTTTTTACGTTAGACTGGTTGCCAAGCAAAGCTATAGAACCCATTCTCTCCTGCTATTTAACTCTTAGCTGGAGGGAGAAGAGACAGATTCATAACTTTTTCCAATTATATGAATGTAACAAATTCAACTAGAATTTGAACTCGGCCCTCCGATTTCTCATTCCGAGTCAATATCCACTGCATCACAATCCACATGTACTTAAATTCATTTAGTTGATGTATCAAGCAGGAAAACTATAGAACAAATGACATGAAAATATTTATAGAAAAGACAGAGTAGCCATATTATGGCGGTTAGAAAGTAAAGTTGAGTTATCTGTTTAGAATTGATAACATAATGGACTCTTGTTTGTATTTTGTCAAGAACCTTGAGATATATAGCTGAAGCATCAGGCAAGATATGGCAACAATATTCAATGACCCGGAGTGGTAGCACCTGTTAGGGTCCCAGCTACGGGCAAATACTTAACTCCCAAACTGGGGTCAAAACATTATGAAAGTATAAAAATAGACATTTATTGAAATATATACATAAAAATATACATTTTTAAAGGAAAAATATTACTAACATTAAATTTTTGAAGGAAAAAAATATTACCATAACACATTTTTGAAGGAAAAAGAATTATTACCAGTAATACATTTTTTAATACAAAACTAGACACCTTCAGTCTTCTAAAATAAAAAAAAAATAAAAAAATTTTTCATCAAAATCTAAGGAAATCAACCTCACTATAAACAAACATTAAAAGAAATCCCTTAAAACCCCACCTTTTTGGCATTAAATAACCCATAGAGGTTGATATGCCATTAAACAAAACTCACACCTTGATATCTATATGGTATTGGTCTTAGGAGACTTTGCAAATAGAAAAAAAATCTGCAAAGGTTGTAGTTCCTGATATAAAAATAATGTAGTAATTGGATATTGACTATAGATATTGACCTATATACTTTATTTAACCCAATGTTTCTCAACATGAGCAAATGTCCAGTACAAAGTTGTTGTTATAAGCATGTTTATTCAACTTGTATGGATTGTTACTTGTAGAGTTGTTTTTGTTTGGTTGTTGTTGTTTGTGGTTCATGTACTTTATTCTTAAAGCTAAAGATAGTTCAGTTTTTGTGGTTAATTGATAATTTACTACATATCATAACCTGCATCGTCTAGAGAAATATTTTTTAAAAGATTTTTGATATGAAGAATAACCCAATTGCTATTAGAAGCTCTTTATTTCCAGAGTACCTTAAGATCTCATCATCTTCAATTCTGTCTCTATTAAATAAGATCTCTCAGCAGCTGGTCATTTCTTTTCACACTTAGTTAAAATTAAATGATTGTGAAGTTTGCAAACTTTGTTTTTTTTTTTCTTATTTACATATGAATCCTAGCTTAGACTATCTGAACTTGACAGGTTAATAAAATTGGAGGCCACTTCATTTTTGTGGAATTGGGAGGTCAACTCCTGATAATATATGAAGAGCTATCTAAAAGTTTTGGATAATTTGAACAGCATTCACAATCAAATGTAGTACTGAGTTTTGCCATTGCCTTCTGTGAGCAAATAGCTTCTGGGAACCAATGTAAATTTAAACTAAACCTAAATTAATACCTAAGGTCAGTTATGCTAATTTTCAACCCATGACCCCACTGCATGTTCTAGAGAATCAGGATATGAGAATGGCATATTATGATAAGTTTTAGTTCTAACAACTCTATTCCTCTCTGGATTTGTTTGGTGGCAGATAAAATCTACTCCCCTTTTGTGCAAAAGATTTTACTGAAATTGTAATAAATGCACAAGAAGAAACTTATTCTGATCTGAGCCAAATAGGAAACATGGTTGAAATTTGTAATGTTTAATGTGTTGTCCATTCCCTGCTGAAATGGGTATAGGATATTATATGCTACCAAATATATTAAGTTCATTTTTTAAGCAAATTAAAAAATGAATTATATGTTCCATGACTTCTTCAGGACATTGGTGATCATGACTCTCCTCAACCTCCTACTCTTTGTAGCGCTTAGATTTTATCTTTTTGCTATCTCTCCTAAATGCTGTTCTACCATCAAGCTCAATAGGTAGGTTATGTGCTGCTTTCCTTTGTCCCTCTTGCTTTCAGTATGTCTTGTGAGTGCCAAATTCTCCAAGCTCACTTTCCACATTATGTGCCTGAGGAATTTCAACCATTTCTTTTTTATTCTATATATCTTTTTTGCTTCCATTTTCTTTAAAATTTGTCATTCACATGTTCGGTCCATTTTCAGCATCCTTCTGTAGAACTAAATTTCTGTTACTTCAAGTTTTTTAATCTTTAAATATTCCAATATTCCCTGCCATATAGACACATGTAATTACGTAAGTGCTCAGTACTCTTTTGTTTTTGTTTCTTATGACTTTGATTAGCAGCTTTTGCGATCTAATACACCTTCAGATTTCCATATTACACTGCTAAATTTGCATATATTTTAATTACAACTTTCTTTTGTTTTCCATCCTCTATTAAAACATTTCTTAGAATTTGTTAAAAAACAATGTACAATTATCAGCAAAAGAGGCAGCTGAACTTGTTGGCTTCAAATTGGAGAAATCAGAATTGACTAATTAGAATCTAGCAGATACAGAAAGAACTAACTGGTTTGTGTTGTAACAGATGACAGAAAATGTGAGGGAAATTCATGATATGTTGGGATAGTGAAAGATGCCTACTAATAAATTAAGAATATTTTTGTTTTTGCCCCTAGTAAGGCAAGGCTGCCACTAGTATGCAGGGGGTTACATGTAAATACATGTGGTTGGGGAACCAGGAAAAAAATGCTCTTCAGAATATTAAGGGACAAGTAAATTTTATTAGAAACCAAAATAAGAAAGACTGCCAAACTGCAATGTAATATCAATATTTAAAAGTTTAAGAAATTTATATGGTATTCAGAATTAAATTTGGTACAGATTTTTGCTATTGCCTCTTGTGAGCTGACAGTCCAAGGGGATTAGTTTAAATTATTTAGGGGAGGAGTAAACTTGTCTGATCAGTTTGCTCCAGTTTTGGGGTAAGCGCTTATAGAGCTAAACCTAAATTAACACCTGAGGCCAGTTATACTTATTTTCAACCTTATCAGTCACTAAAAGAGTTTTATGTGATCAATTACTTGTCTACTAGGATCCTTTGGCAAAAAAAAATGTACAGGCTTTTATCTCCTTAATAAATAGTACTTCTGGACTGACAGTCAGGAAAAACTTTTACTGTCATGTTGTCATATATTATTAATCTTTTACTTACTTTATGATGTACTTTGTATTTTATTTCATTAGTAGTTTCTATTTTGATAAGATTTACTTAAAATGCTAAGTATGACATAGTTAAACTGAGAGTGTACATATTAGGTGGTACAAGCTCACGTAAATCACTCGCACATAACACAAGCAAATCCATATACATTACAGATGTGCATGCAAAGTCACATGTTGATATCTCTTATAATATAAATCAAATTATTGCTTACTTAGGGTGGTGAATCTAGACATACAGAAAATGTAAAATTGATAGATTTTTAATTTTTTTTTTTTTTTTATAATCATATTGCCCCAAGCAAGGCATTTTACTGCCACTGTTTTGCAGGGGATTATATAGGAGGAATGTTATGAGAAAGAGTGACAGGTTATAGGGGATGTCAGGAAGTGGGTAAGAGAAGGATGAGAATACTGATGAGAGTGGAGTGGACAGAGAAAGAAGCATGAGAGAGTGGATGCAGGTTAGTGAGATAGAAAATGACTATTGACTTAACATTTAAATTCTTGGAGACTTGGTGTGTTTTCCTAACACACTAACCTGCTCCCATTCCTCCTGACATTCCCTATGTCTAACATTCATTCCTCCTGACATTCCCTATGTCTAACCACTCCTTCTCTTTACCTTCCCCTATGTAGCCCCATGCGCAATAGTGGCGGTGGAATGCCTTGCTTGGGGTGAGATGATTTTAAAAAAAAAAGATTGTAGCTGTTGGGGAAACAAGTAAACGGAAGGGAATTCCACAGGTGAGAAGTACGAGAAAAGCAGCTGCTGGAGTAGAATTTAAATTTTATTGGTTTGACAGTGAAAGGGTAGGAGCCAGTTGCTAATCTTGTAGCTTGAGTAAATTCATATATAGGGGGCACCAGTGAGCTAAGTTCCTAGGAGCAGAAGCCATGAAAGTATTTGTAAATAACAAATGTTACTCAAATTACAAAAAATATTCCTTAAAAAAGTTGAAAATTTTCACAGTATTCTAAAAGTATTCTAAGTATTCTAAAATCATAATTGGTAAATCTTTTCTTACTTGATTTTATCGTTTATAGTAAGAATTATTGCTTGGAACTGTACATTGGAAAACTATAATATTTCTTATAAACCAGCTGCAATTCTTGTCTGAGTATCTTACCATGTATTAATTTATCTAGTTTAATCAATTTAGTTTTTTCAGTTTTATTACTCCTTTAATAAAATACATGGTGCTATAAATTTAACTCATTCTCAGAAATCTTAACCTAACAGACTTTAATATATTTTTTCAAAATCCCTTCTTGGTTAGACTAAGAACTTCGAAGCACTTCCTCATAGTTTTTAAACAGGTTCAGAAAATTATTTTCATATATAGGTTGTGTGCAGAATTTAAAGGTGTGCCTTTTCATTTCTTGAATGGGACAGCAAGAGGTGGGTGGAGTGGGTGTGTTAAGGAAGTGAAAACAAACAAAAAAAATGCACTAACTTCTTGGGATCTAGGTCATTGGCACATATATCTTCCAGTATTTATGCATTGCTTCAGTGAATTTTTCAGCTAAGACAAAGGGCAAATTTTATCTTTATTCTTTTTTTTTCCCCCCCAACCAGAAAAATGTTTAGAGTTAAGAAGTTCATTTGTTCGAGTATTTTCATTGTTCGAATTATTATATTCTATAAAAGCATAAAATCTTTATAAGCAATTTCACTTTAGTATAGCATTTATACAGGTGGCATGCAGTGGAATTTTTTTTTCTGCATTCCATGAAATTTTCTTGTTCTTCCCTAATGAGATGGTACCTTGTGTGTTTTGAGTTCTTCACTCATCATAATATAGTGGTTGTTAAACAGGGTGTGCCCACTTAGAGAGACCAGATATCTCAGGAGACCCTGTTGATTAACTGATCTAGCATCTGAAATAATTTGGCACCAAACCTGATTTAACATATAGCTTTTACTTAAGGGTTATTTTCTTTTTCCTTCATCACTTCCTTCTCTCGCACGCATGTATGTGCGCACACACACACACACATTAGAGAAGCACTGATTCTTTTTAGTATTAACTCAGAGCTTCTTGGTGATATAGTAATTATAATATTACCCATTTCCTATGAAGAAACATTTAGTATTTATTGACCAAGCAACTAGTACTGCTTTCAGTCATAATTTATAATATCCTTCTCTTAAAACAATTTTTCAGGAAAATAGGTTTTCCACTCCAGTAGCTGTTGTCCTTTCCATTATTCATGAGGCTTTCCTTTCTAACCTTTTATTTGAAGCAGTGTGGAATGTCAACACCTTGATTATATTATTCTTTTGTCTTTGCATTACATTTCATATCTATTTTAGTTATTGCTGCTGTTGATAGTCGCCAAGTGATGTGGTTTCTGCTGTTTTGTACATTGCTTTGTGATTCTATAATGACAATTGTTCACAGATGAATGATCCTTTCCAAAACGATCAGACTTGGTAAAGTTTGAATTACTGGAGATTTTATATTGCAGTTTTGCCATCTAGAAATTGAAAAATAATATACTGGAAAATAGGAAGAATATTCAGTTTTAAAGGTAAAAAAAAAAAAAGACATGTTTGAAGATTATAAGTGTTTAATTAAAAATTAATTACGGATCTGTTAAATTATTTTGATTTACTCAAGTTTTTATGTTGTTCAGACAAGGTTTTTGCAATTTTTGATACCATATATTTCTGTGTATAAGAATACCTTTAAATCCAAAAATACACCCTTAAAAATTGTGGGCTGTCTTATACTACTTTCCTAAAAAAGAAACTTTAAATTCTGAGTGATGTTTGTCAGTAGGCTAACCTCAGCCTCGGTGTGATAACTAAAAACTTCAGATACCTTGGCATATAGATGAGTTATAACAAATTAAGAAAAAAAAAATGAATGTAGAATTGGCCACACTAGAGGTAGCTTCACCAAACTTTCAAATTGCTATAAAACCCAAAACATTAACTAAAGTAATGTTCTTAAATGATCTCATCTGATTGAAACTTTTATATGAATCCCATGCATGGAGACAAACCCATTCAGAAGTATTTAAACAGTCAGCTTGTATACAGCTGGTGCCTATGATCAATGGTTAAAAAAAACAAAAAAATGTTTGAGTGAATAAAACATATATTGTCTTGGCAAAGTTCTTTCTTCTTTGAACATTGTGGGCTGGTGCTAGAAGTTCGCAAACAAAACATCATGCTAAATAATAGAAACTTTATCAGTTGAGGACTACCAAGAGTAGCAACAACTAAAATGGATAGCAGATATTTCTCAAAGAGAAAAGGATGATATAATTAATGTCAATATTCCATATGACTTCAAATAAGACATTAGGAAGGAAGCCTCCTTCAATATTGGAAAAAGTAATAATAACTATTAGACTTGAGAAGCCTGTTTTCCTCTGTAACACCTCAACTGTCCGTCCTAACAATTTCCTCCGGCGGCCGTTCTCCACGTTGTGATGTTGCCAGAAATTTGTAGAAAATGTCAGCCGGACAGCTGGGGGTACAAGATTGACTATAAGGAACGAACTTCCACAACTTGGATGAGTTGAAAAGGATGCTTTATTCGTTTAGAGTTAGCCTTGTCGGTTGGGGCAGGCGAATGTGACACACAGCTCTAACTCTAATTAATGGAGATCAACAAATCCAAACTGAACGAAACAAGACGAACGGAGAATCTTACTTCAAGCTCGCGCCCGGTGGGACTCTCAACTCTCTAACTTAACTGTCTTAACTGACTCACTTGTTAACTGACTCTATTTATTTAATATGAATCCGGAAATCTGGAAATGCTTTAGACCACCGGTGACAAACACCGGCGACTGTAAGTTTGAAATTTATCTTTTTTTTTATCTTAATAAGGCTTCCTCCGGAAAAGGCTTAATGTGTGGTCAAGATACAGTAAAGGACAGCCTTTGACCGGGTCATCGAAAACCTGCTGAACTTGCCACTGAGTCAAATATTTACCGGAGGACAATTTTCCTCATAAAAGATAGTGTTTATTTATTTATTTTTTTCCTCTTCTTTTTCACTTTTGTTAAATATGTTTTTAAACTATTTTCTATTCTAATCTATTTTCTATTTTAATCTATTATAATAAAATACATATATGTCTAGTTATCGTGTCACACCTCAGAAATTAAGAATTTCAGTTTGTATACATATTTCATAAAGTAAATGTAAAACCAATTATGGGAGGAAGTAGTAGGAAATTTATTCATTTTATGAGTTTATTTATCTTCAAATAAGTCAAATTATTAAGCATTCTACAACTGCTAATCAAGCAACACAGATCAGATTTTTCTTTCTTAGTTCAAAGCAAATAAGATTCAAATTGATAGAAGCTACCATTTTGTTTTTCATCTACACTCTTCAGTTATATAAATGCTCTAACAAGCTATGTTTTGACAAGATTAATGTTACAGCAAAGAATCTTTTCCCCAATAATTGAAAATAAGTTTAGCAGAAGAAATACACAATGGCTAACATACAATTCATTTCTCTTTTTTAATATTATTGTGAAAAATTAAATATTTCAGTGAAACATTGAGATTTTAATGGATTATATATAGGGTACAACTTTAAAAATTATTTACATAGGAATGACTGTAGACTCTTATTATAATCAAGGATATAATTTACTCCTTACTTTTAGCTTCATAAGCACTTGGATTATACTTTATTTGTATTATACACAAGAAAATACAGTAAGTAGGCCATCTTTTGTTGAATAATTGAGTAAGAATTAAAAAAAAAAATAGCTTTGCATATAGTGCCTGTAATTTTTTTTATATAGATTTTGTTGTTGTCTTCCCTCTATCTCTCTACCTTCATATAAATATATAAAATAACTATGTTAAATATAATAACTAAGCTTATAGGTTTCAGTAAATGAAACAGTACTCATTGTCTATAGTAGACTAAAAAAAGCACACAAGAAAAAATGGATGTAAATTGACTTTCATGAAGCAGGTGATCTTCAGGTGTTATTTCCATTGTCATTTGGATATGTATTAGTACATTGTAAATAACACCTGATGATTGCTTACCACTTACAAGGTCTAAATTTTGTTGTGTTCATAATATTCTCTCTCACTATATATATATATATATATATATATATATATACATACGCACACACAAATGAATAAGGAATGAAGAAAATATTTGCAACGTTTAAAACATTAATTTAAATCAATATTATAAATTATACTTTAGAACATGTACAAATTAAAGTCTACTGTTAATTTTTAAATTTAATTCTTTTTTTATGATAAAAAGAATTTTATTTTAAGTCTTCAAATTATTATCTTAGCACTAATGAATTTATATCTTCATGTTGTATTTTTAAATCTCCTCAGATGTTTTATGAATAATTCCTATGTTTGTGTATGTGATTTAGTTATTTTGTTTAAAAAAATGCCAAAGGATTTAGTTTTATACAATGTAACAAACGTTTGTATCTATCTGGAATTCATTTCTGGCCAAAGTTTGAAATTTTTATTTCTGTTCTCTTCCCCCCCCCCCCCCCACACACACACATACACTTTCTTCCCTCTGTGCATTTTCTCACTTTTTCCTCTTTGTTAAGCCCAGATGTAGCATGACCAGTATCTATATCAGTCTATATTTTACTTCCTGTCAAAATTTGGGGTTTCTTTCTCTCTTGTTTTCCTCTGCTTTTTTTTTATTTCTTTTGTGTCTTTCTCTTTCCTCTTTCTTTTCCCTTTTTTTGATTTCTCTTTTTGCTTTCTAAAATTTTCTACCCTCTTTCTTTTTTTCTCTCTTTTTTTAAAATCCCTTTATATGAAAAGATTCCCCAAAATAAAAGGAAATGAGTTTTTAATTTTCTTTTCAAAAATAACATTTATTACCATCAGTTTAACTACCTGATGAGATATTGTTCTTTCAATGTCAAAACAAAATGTACATTTTTCTAAGTAGATTGTAGTTTGTGCATGTTCTAAAATATAATTTATAATAAATAAATATATATATATATATATATAATTCCTATAAACACAGCACCTCATTATCTAAATACTATTGGTCCTTAAAGGAAAAAAACAAAACACCCACTGTTAAATGGAAAATCCTTACAAAGGCCCGAATTTGTAACTCTCTCCGTGCACCTTGCTACCTCTGTCTCAACGAAAAATTAGAAATTATCAAATTTAGGGATAAGGTTAAACTGTTAAACCAGAGGAATGAGCTCACAGTTCATTGTAAGCATAGTTCAGCATTTACATTAAAATACGGGCTGTAATTTTCAAGTAATTAAGAAAAATATCCTCAACTGTCTTTTTGATGGGTGTTTCTATTCAGGTTGGACGTTCTGGTTAACTCTGCTGGGTACTTTGTTCGTCATATACTATACTATTTTTGCCAGCCATTAGACCTAATATTGTTAGGCGGGTTGTGTGGCTGTGTGGTGCTCTGCCCGACATTGGTTTTTGCAGGGCAGGGAATTTATAAATAGTTAAGAAATTATGTGAGATGTTGGCCTCGAGTATGATGGTTATTATTTGTTGGTCTGTCAGTCGTTACTATAGTGAAACGTGTTACACTCCGGCCGAATGACTTATATTGGTATAGTTTCTGCCATGTTTTGATGCAATGATCGATGTCGGACTGAGTGCCTCATGGCTATTTGGGTTGGCGTTCGATATTGGATTCTTTGCTTGTAAGTTTTTGTTGTGTTGATATGTGCTTGATTGTGTATCTGGGGAGGTTATTATTGGGGCGTCTAGGTCGGGTGGAGGTACCCATCGGATATAGGCAAATTAATATTTAAATATTAGTTTATGTATCTATGTATATATATATATTTTTATGTATGTACGTGTTTGTATATGCATGTATGTATATGTATGTATGTGTATGTATGTGTATAAGTATATGTGTATGTGTGTGCGTATGTATATATATGTATGTATATATTTTTGTGCGTATGTATGTATAAGTGTACATTTGTCCTTTTGTGCTTGTAGACATATTGAGATTTGCTTTAATTACTGATTTGTATATATATATATATATATATATATATATATATATTTGTACTCATCTGTATATGTGTGTAGGCTTTACATGTTTGTCTGTATATTTTTGTATATGTATATGTGTGTATGGGAAGGAATTTTTAAAAAAAATTTCGAATTTGAAAATGTATATATATGTGTGTGTATGTATATGTGTACGTGTGTATGTATATGTGTACGTGTGTATGTATATGTGTACGTGTGTACGTGTGTATGTGTACGTGTGTATATATGTGTGTATGTATATATACATATTTTATTATTGTTTTATATTTCTGACCGCCCTCGGTCCTTCATCAGAAACAAGTGATTTCCAAATATGAATTAAAAACGTATTATACGATCATATATGTATATATATATGTATATGTATGTGTATGTGTGTGTATATATGTGTACATGCAGGTGTTTGTGTATGTCTGTATATTTGTGTATATGTCCGCACATGTATATATGTATGTTGAAGTGTCCATGTTTCTATATATATATGTTTGTTTGCGTATGTGTGTGTATGTATGTGTTTATATATATATATATATATATATATTTGTGTATATTTCTGTGTATGTATTTATATTTATGTATTTCTGTATATATTGGTAAGTGTGTATATATATTTATATCTGTACATATGGATAGATAGATAGATAGATTTCTTAAGTTTCATGCTTTTTTGATCGTCTAACTAACTGTTTTAATTTTATTTCAAAATACTGGATGTATACGGAGATACGTATATTGATGAACTTTTGTTGAAGGTGGAATTGACTTTGGTGGGAATATGTATTTTTGTCATGACGCCTCTTACGCATACACAGACATAATTTTACATATATACAACCATTGACATGCGCAGAGACACACGCACACGCGAGCTAAACAACCGAGGCTTACAGTCATAACTTCATATGAACAGTATTGAACTCTCTCTCTCTATATATATATATATATATATGTATGACGTTTTGCACATGCATACGCATTTAAGTTTGTTTTTGCGTAGGTATATATTTATTCCCGCTTATGTGTTCATGCATTGAAATATGATTATGTCTATCCTGACCCCATTCATATGAGGCCAGTGATTTTATGAATCCGCCGTGACTGTATCCAATATGTCGCAATTTAGTCTGACTAAAAGTTAACAGACAAATTGACATCTCGATAAAGACTAAATTTTGAAATTTGTGTATGTATATATACATGGGTGTATTACTATGTATATGTTTTTTCTCACATAATGTTTGTGAATATTTCTCCATATGTGAATGTTTGTAAGTTTATTCATGTATGCGTTCTTTTTCTCTCCTCCGTCTAAAATATGAATAATTTTCTAAATGTACAAAATTGTTAAAATATATATATATATAGTTTTTTTATTTTTTTTTTTTTTTTTTTTTAGCAACAAAAATATAGTAGATATAATAGTTAATTAATAATGCTGATCTTAATTTTATAAAATTTTAATACCAATGCCCACCAAGATTAATTTTAAGTCTTCCCACATATTCTCCAAAGTAAAAGTTGCTTTACTCTGATTGGTCCACATTGTACATACAATAATGCCTCCCTGATGAAAGAGGTCTTGCTTGTTCTTAACCTTTTAAAGCCATTCATTTCGAAATAACATCACTTGAAAAGACACAAAAAGTGTCGAAACAAAATAGCTACTTTTGTAGTGATATTATAACATATCAATGTTATAATTTATTAATAAATATTATATATATATATATATATATATATATATATATAATATTTATTAATAAATTATATATATATATATATATATATATATATATATATATATATATGAGAGAAGGGTCTACATATGTATAGTATTAATATTCAGGAGTTAATAAAACAGTGCTCAATGTATGAACAGACCATTTATATATATATATATATAATGATGATCAAACATAGATATTAAAGTCAAATTTTTTTTCTTAATATCTTAAACATGAAATGTGTGGTTGTGTTTAGTTTATTTCAACAGTAAGAGTAGGACCTAGATTCTAGTCAGTCAGTTAAGTGCCATACGTGAAACACGCTTGGGCGATCATGTCTCTTTTGAGACATGACTGACTGGGCAGAAGATTATCCTGCAGTAGGTTGCCATTGCTTTCTGCAGTAGATTGGTTGCCAGTCAAGGCTATAGAACCCAGTCTGTCCTGTTATTTAATCCTTAAGGGGAGGGAAGAGACAAATTAATACCTTTCCCAAGAGTATTTGTGCATAAGTGAATGCAATGAATTTAACTGGAATTTGAATCCATTGCATTCTAGTAGCACACTTAAATTCGTTTATTCGGGGCACCAGGTAAGAAAACCTTTAAAGAGTTTCTGTAATTTGATGGTGGAATGGCGGTTGGTAGCTTTAGCAAAGGGTGAAAAACTGCTAAGAGCCAAAAGGTATAGGAAGTTTTGGAGGACCATGATTGCCTATATCCTGAAGTGACACAGCTATTAAAAGAAGATTCTAAATGTGTGGATGCATAATGCTGGAAAAGTTAATATATAGTTCTTGTGTATAATATACACACTAAACTTCTTGGTTTAAAATCATTAAACAAATGTACATATTTGTTGTAGAGCAGCTGACACCCTCTAGCGCTCTCAGATGAAATGGTCTGTAGGCTGAAATAGCTATATAAAGATTAATAGCAGTTTGGAATTCAGTGCTCTTTATGACTCTAACAACTTAACCTCTCCTCTCTCTCTAATTATTGTTGCTCTGTCTTATCTGTGTTTGTCTTGTTTGTATTTAATATTCATTAGCACGGATATTGTGCTGTAGATACTTCAGAACACATCATCTGGTATTATACTGCCACCTCAGTGATACAACAATATTATATTCAGATTTTTTATAATTCACTTAAATAAAGCCTTTATTATGAAAAAGACAATGAGTCAAAAATGTCTAAAGTAATAGTAATATCAAGGGAATAACTGTCCTTTTGAAACACTTTTTTGGAGGTATGAAGGTTAATCTATCACTCTGTAGGTGACTTCATTTCCAGTAAAAAAATTTGTCACTTTATTAAAAAATAATTTTTTTGATGATTTACTTTCTAAAAAATAACAAATTGGTTCCTATTTTACATAATGCATTTTCAAATACCTTATTTAAAAAAATTCACTAATTTAGGTTTTAACCCTTCATAAATTATTTTTATTTGGTCATAAAAAAAGTTGTGCTTTTCTGGTCCTAAGTTGTCGGCAGTGTTGAGTTGTCCTGCACTCCTTTTAAACATCTTATAAATCGAGTTTAGTGCATACATGACATATCATCAGCCACTGCTTGTCCACTTTTCACAAATCCTCCTGTAACAACTGTGTACTATTTTCTGCTGGGATCCACCAGCAATCATCTTTGTCTTGTCTCTCTGTTTCCTGTTTAGTCTTCTTTTCTTACTGCTTTTGCTATCCTGAGACCAACAATCAAGTAACCTTCAGCAAGCATTTTGCTTTCTCTCTTCTTGATCCTCAGGTCAACCTCCATTTTTGTCATTTAATCAATGCTAAGATATTTTTTCTCTATCTTGTTTGTTTAATGACCCATGTTGACCTCTTTGTACTTTTTAGAGATATCTCCCACATATCTCTTTCTCAGGAAGTGCTGAAAAGTTTTCAGCTTAGCTGACTAAGTGATAAACAAATTTTTAAAATTTCTTTGTGGGTCAAGTTGAAAAAGCTTTTGGACCTACACACGCACACACACTGTGTGTGTATCGAAAATACTTTCATAAACTTTGGTGACGGGTTCCTCGTACCAAAAGAACAAAGGTCCATATAAACATATGTCTGCAAATTCTTCATTTTTGAGTTATTTAGTTTAAAGTTTGTAGTAGATGCTGTTAAATGTGCAAACCAAGATAAAGTTAAAAAAAAAGATACAGACTTTGCAGAAGGGTTCCTGATACCAAAACAAGGTAAAAAGTTCATATAAACATGTGTTCTTTTTTTTTTTTTATCTCAACACAGCCACAAATTTCAGATACTCTGTCATGGTGACAAATGGTTTTGTAGGCTCTCATGGCATCTTGATAAAACACTTCTACATTATTAATGACTGCTGCATAAACAAATTGTTTAAGTGGCTCCACATATAAAAATTCAAAGGATTAAGTCTGGGGTAACATGCAGACCATGGAACTGGTTTTTCCCTACCTATCCATCTCTCATGGTAGATGTTAGCCGTTACTAAAATGTGCTGGCGCCACATCATGAATGAACTAAATGTGTCTTTGTCTTAGCAGGAGGTTATAACTCATTTTATAGCAGTTATAATATTAGTTCAGCTTAGGCACTTGCCATGATGTCTGTAACAAACTGAAGACTGACTCCAACAGTATTTTTTTTTTTAATTTTTAATTTTTAATTTTTTTAGACTCTGTGCAGTTAATTATGTAAGTGTCTAGATTGGTTCATTTTGTCACTGGGAGTGTGTTATTTACACAAGAATACATCCTCTAGCTGGTCTGAAAATGTGTTTGAAATAATGTCCTTGTAGACATTCTTAGAGAACATATGAACTTAAGTCATACAATCCTCATATATATATATATATATATATATATATATATATATATAGCCTTTGAGATTTGAAAAAGATATCACTCGACCGGTGGTTGAGAGTGAAGGAAAATTTACTTGTCCCCAAATCCTTTTACTCAACTGGCTCCATTTTCTTAATAGTTGCCTTACATGAATTGCTGACGGAAAACAAAAAATGAAATTTTAATTAAAATTTCAAACATGTTAGAAAGGATTTAAAAAATTTGAAAATAACAACAAAATTTAGTCTTTCTTCTTAATAAACATTTTGATGATAAAAATTTGTATTAAGTTTGAGCCCTTTTAACATCATGATATGCTGTTTTTTGGGGTTTTTTTTTGACAATTGAGTAGAAGTATCTATCATAGTTTGTCTTCTGTTTGACTACAACCTCCATCCTATAAAAAATAACAAATCTGATTTTCTCAATGATTTTCTGTTAAAAAATGACTTGTATAATTTGTTTTTTGATGCGTAGTTGAAAGAAGTATGCATATTTTTTTTTCTTTCAAATGTTCGTTTTTACTTGTTGTAAGCAATCTGGTTGACTGAGACATTTTGGCTCCACTCTGGAAGCGTTAATTAAATTTACACTGACCAGGATGATAAAAGGGTTTTTTATATTTGAACGTACACGTTTCATTGCTAGATTTTTAATCGACCGCGGGCGAGTAAAGCAATAAACTTTAATTGCCCAATTAAGTTTTTAATTGTTTGAGTTGATTGGATGAAATCTCAAAGGCTATCTATCTATCTATATATATATATATATATATATATAGAGAGAGAGAGAGAGAGAGAAAGAATATCTGTGTGTGGGGAAAATTGTATGACAGTGTAAATAGTTTACTTGTGATGTATTCTTTAGGACTTCATCAGATGCAACAAATCACAAGCAAACCTTTTCCACTTTGTCATACAATTTCACCAATACTGTTCTTATATATATATATATATATATATATATATATATATATATATTATGTATGTTGTCATCTCTCTCTCTCTCTAAAATAAATAAATAAATATATATATATATATATATATATATATTAGCAGTATAGCCCGGCGCTGCTTGGGTGTAATGAAAGCTTTAAAACTAATGCAGGGTCCTGGAGCTCAGACTCTTTGGACATTGGCACAAAAGACTACAAAGCAATAGTTGTTTCCAGTTAAAGTGAAACCGTAGACCGAAAGAAAAATGAATGGATGTAAGTCAAATTTGATTTCCTGGTATCGATATCAAATAAGATTTTTTCATCGTAAACTGAATTTTGAATGCTAATTAAGTCCTCTGAGTAAATGGTATTATGGCTGAGACTAAGAACTACAATTATACCTACTCAGAATCAAACCCGAAGCAAAAACTAAAATAAAAGGGCTGAAAAAAATACATACAGGCAGATAAACACACACACACACACACACACACACACACACACAAACATCTTGCCTTTTATTTATATATATAATCAATTTTCTGCACTATTGTAAGAACTGCAACCTTGAAACTTCTGAATATTGCTTCCTATGTCTTTGTCTATGAGTGTATCAAATTTGATTAAAATCTGACTACTCCTTCCATAACCTGATTTTTTCGATTAGCGATTTTTGATATATATCGGGGGTACCTCGACACAAAACCTAGCTAAGAACACTCGCAGACGCTTATAGTACAACTGTATAAATTTTCAAGAATATCGGTTCATCCGTTTCGGAGTGTATAGGTAACAGACACACACACACACGAAGTTCCATTTATAAATAAGTTTAGATTATATATATATATATATATATATATATATGGGATGGATAAGTTGTCATGTAAGTTATGCAAAAATGAAAATAACACTGATATAATTTTTAACAGATATATTTACTAAAATTATACAAAAATATCTTGAAATACTAAAATGTAAATTCATTCAATAAAATCCCCATTGGCTTCAACCACAGCCTCCAGAAGATTTTAGTATGTCCTGCAACTTTTCTGGACAGTCTCCTTGTTTAAATTAGTGATTGTTGCCATAATCCTTACCTTCAGTTCATCTTTGGTGTTATGAGGAGTTTTGTTGGTTACTTGCTCAACTGTGTCCCACACATAATAATCAAGGCAGTTGCAAGGCACTTGATGTAGACCTCTGTGTTGAGTCTGATGCCCTCAATTTGAGAATTCTTTTTTCACCAAGTGTGTTTTTCTAGCTGCCATATCTTTGTAATCGCCATTAGACTCATTCAAATCCTTCCAAAACTTCTGCACTGCACTCAGGTTGACACTTAAGCACTATGAAATGTTCGTCTTGGAACTTCTAGTGAAAATGTCAAGCAGAATAGCATATCGTTTCCAAATATCTGGCAGAGTGAATAGCATCATGTTTCTCTTTTTCTCACAGCTGGTGCCCAACTAACCCTACTATACTTGCCCAAAACCAAAAAAATAAATATGCACACACACACACACACACACACAAATTACATAGTGAATATGTATATTATATGTTCCTTGCATAAAAGTGATGACAGATATTTTTTGTATATTTTTATGTTTTTCATTTAGTTGACCTGTGGGAGAACCCAAAGCTTTTGGGAATCAAAAAATTTTGGTTTCTCTTGCAGCCTTTATCAATGCTTTCTTTTGAATAGTGTGTTTGTTGTTTTGTTTTTTTTTAACTGTGCTAAATTTTAAATCCAGTGAATCAGCCATACTTTGGCAGTCATGTCACCTGCTGAAGATTTTCATTGTTTCTTCCCACCTGCTTTGCCGCCACAATGAACCTGTTACTCCCTTTGGTCAGGTGACACTGACTTTAAAGGAGGATGTGCATCATCAAAAATGTATTTACAAAAATAAAAAAAAGAGTACTAACTAATAATTAATAATGTTAACATGCAAGTCTAGGTAGAATTATGTTACTATATGACAATAATAATAGTAATGATTATCATTACTATTGAAAAAGGTAATGATGGTTATTATAAAGGAAAAAGATATTACTGAAACAGATTATTATTGGGGAAACATTGTTAATGAGACAGGTTATTATCATTAAAATAAAAGATTATTATTATTATTATTGAAAATTATTATAATTGAAAAAGATTATTATTATTATTATTGAAAAAGATTATTATTATTATTATTGAAAAAGATTATTATTATTATTATTGAAAAAGATTATTATTAAAAAATATTATTATTATTATTGAAAAATATTATTATTATTATTGAAAAATATTATTATTAAAAAATATTATTATTATTATTATTATTGAAAAATATTATTATTAAAAAATATTATTATTATTGAAAAATATTATTATTGAAAAAGATTATTATTATTATTGAAAAATATTATTATGTTGTCATTTTTCATCAGATTTCGATTTCTGCTGTGGTCGCACTCCCAACCAAGTCTGTGTGAAGACCTAAGGCAGGTCGTGGCATGTTGTTATGGCTCCATTTCATGTTTTTTCTATCTCCCCTATTATCCCTAGCATTACATAGAGAAAATTCTGCATAGTGTGTGGGCTGTACTTAATAAGACAATTTTTTGTATATCTCTTAACCTTGGGTTTCCAGGGATTCTTTCAGTGTGTTGTTTTGTTCCATTTTTTATCATTCCAAGTGCACCTATTATCACTGGCACAACTCTTATTTTCAATTTCCCCCTCTTTTTTTTTTCTATTTCAATTTCCAGGTCTTTATATTTTGACAGTTTTTTGAATTCCTTGGTTGCTATGTTACAATCTGCTGGACAAGCCATATTAATTAATAGGCAAATTTTTTCTTTCTGGTTTTTAACAATAATGTCCAGCCCATTTGCTTCAATTTTTCTGTCTGTGTAGATGGTGTAATCCTATAGAATGGTGACATCTGTTTCTGTAATCGGTGCTGGGTGATGTTCATACCAGTGTTTGTTTACAGATTTTCTATAGTGTTTGCACATTGTCCAGTGTAAGTATTGCCCCACTCTATCGTGATGATTTTTATATTCATTTGGGGCAATTACAGAACAACCTGAGATTAGATGGTCTACTGTTTCTTGGTGTTTATCTCAGAACCTGCATTTCGGATTCACATTATGTATAATATTTGCCTGAAAGTTTTTAGTGAAAAGACTTTAGTCTCAGACTTTAATCCAGATGCACGTAATCATCGATGAGTATTAACTTTATCAACATTGGATTATTGGCATGAACTGGATATTGGCCATGCAGAGGTTTGTCTTGCCAGCATTGTTTCGTCTGTTCAAGAGCTTTATCTTTGGCTTTCATTTTCATATATTTTGCCGCAATAGTTGGTTCTTGGCTTCTGTTTTGCTTTTCGACAGAATCTACTAAATGTAAATCTTGTTTGTATTTGCTGCCTTTTATTATTAAATATTTTTCTTTCTTTCTTCATGTTGCTTGACTAATTGTATCATCCAGTCCTTTGTTGTTTCTATGTATGTTAGTAAGCCAATAGTTGTTGTCTTGTATGACAATTCAACCTGAATAGGACCTCTTCCACCTTCTTTACAGGCTATGTATAGATGATCTACATCAGCCTTTAGATGATTCATCTTGTGCTTAGAAAGAAGCTTTCTTGTTTTAAAATCCATTTAAGATGTTGAAACTATATTGGACAACTGGGATTGTATTGTAGTGAAATATCCTGTCCTACCCAGGAATGGGTATGGCCCAGGTTATAAAAGACCTAGACGGGAACGGACTACAGAGTGATCGAGAAAGTGTTTGTGACTATACGAGAGTCTTCGTCATTACACGGGAGTGATCGAGAGTCTTTGTTATTATACAAGGAGTCGAGAGCCATCGACCTTAGATGAGAGTTAGACGTCACTAGATGGAAGCCTTCTTCTCAAGACGGATGCATATGTCCTATACAGAGACATTGCCTTCTTAAATGTTATTCTTGTTAACTGTTTATTGGTGTACTTGTATTTGGTTTATTGTACTGAGGTATAATAAATCTCTATTTATATATCCTCAGTGTTAAGAGTTATTTCTTGCACTATTCTTTCTCTGTTTGTCCCCTCCCGGGATACAACAGATTTGGCGATGAAGAATTCGGACGGACATGAGGATACCCCAAGACAACATATTTAGCGACGAAGAATTCGGACGGACATGGAGATACCCCAATACAACAGATTTGGCGACGTCAAATTCACACTTATGTGGGGACACGCCAATATAACAGATTTGGTGAAGTCAAATTCACATTTACGTGAGGTACGCCAATAAAAAAGAGTGACAACAAAGGTTTGGGACTTGCTAAAAGACCAGTTTGAACTAAGATTTGGCAAAGCTTGCCAAATATCAATTTGGTGAGAAAAATCTGGAAAGTTGACATATAAAAGAATAAGGTGAGAGGTAGTTCCCCCCCCCCCCCCCCAAAAAAAATGAAAAACTACTTGTATTATTGCTTACCGGCAAATACAACTTCTTTGTCAGCTATACATATAAAAAATATGGATCAATTAGCCAGGTTAACTAAAACGCTTGGAGAAGCAATCCAAATGTTAATGCAACAACAGGAAAGACAACAAAAAGCACAAATAGAGCTTCAACAGCAAATGTTAAAGCAACAGGAAGACCAACAAAAAATTCAAAAGGATCTTCAAATGCAAATGATATTGCAACAAGATATGTTGTAAAAATTGATAATAGAACAGGGCGAAATGGGAAAAGCCTCTAAAGGTTTCTCTGCAGAAGGCATTGCAAATGCGCTCACAGAATTTGTATATAAGCCTGAGGAAGGGATTACTTTTAATTTGTATCACAAAAGATACGAAAATATTTTTGCAAGATGGTGCAAGGCATGGTCAGATGATGAAAAAGTAATACTCCTATTACAGAAGATAGGAATGCAGGAAAACACAAAATATACAAAGTTTATTTTCCCTAAAAAACCAGAGGACATATCATTTGACGAAACAATACAGATTTTGATGAAAATGTTTGGAGAAAGAGAAAGTTTATTCTTCACACGATATAAATGTCTAAATATTGAAAAAGAACAACAGGAAGATTTCGTTATGTACACCAGAAGGGTTAAGATACAGTGCGAAAGGTTGAAAATAAAAGACATGAAAGAAGATATGTTCAAATGTCGAATCTTCATACAAGGATTAACAGCACAGAAAGACAAAGATGTACGCTCGAAAATCTTCACAATGTTAAATCAAGACGAAGATATATCGTTACAAAAAGTTACAGAAGAAAGCCAGAATTTGCTAAACATTAAGAAAGACAATGTGTGCGTTGAAGAGAAGAGCGTAGCTTGTATCCACAAAGTAAAAAATACATACTGCCAAAAAGAAAAACTGTACTGCCAAGCACGTGGAAAGAATAACCATGTCACTAGGGAATGCTATTTTAGAAACAAAATATGTTTCAAATGTTCAAAGAAAGGACATTTGGCAGTGATGTGTGGAAAAGAAAGGGACCAAAAGTCCAAAAAGATTAATACGGTAGTTATGAAAAAAGTCACGAACGAGTGCAGTACCAGAAAATATGTGGACTTAAAAATGAATGGAAGGACAGTAAAGTGTTTATTAGATACTGGTAGGGATGTCTCTGCAATAGACAAGCATACCTGGAATAAAATTGGTCGACCACAGTTAAACAAAACGAAAAAAATTGCAAGAGGTATTTCTGGAAATGAGCTAAAATTCAAGGGAGAATTTATGGCTAAAGTAACATTTGACAGAAAAGTAAAAAAGTCAAAGATTTATGTGATGTTTGGAAGAAATACAAATCTTTTCGGCATAGATTTAATTGTGCTATTCAATTGGTGGGAAAAACCCATGAATATGTTCTGCACTAAGACTAAGGCGTCAAATGAAAGAAAGTCCACTCAAACAGAAGTAAAATTTGAAATGAAGGAAAGTATGAAACCACTTAAATGCAAACTTAACTGAACTTATAGGCCACACAAAAAGAAGAAAACAAAGGCTTACTCGAAATGTGTGAAGGAACCAGGCAAAAAGAAGTGCTTAACCAAGCCAAATGAAACTGAATTGCCTGACATATCCCTGAAATGGGGTAAGAAGAAGTCCTTAAACAAAGACATACCCTCAAGTGTTGAGGATGCAAACTGAAAAAGACTAAACACCTATGCCCTGACCCCAAAAGAAGAAGTGTTGAGTGAAATTCAATGAAGAATTTAGCTTGGCGGGAGGTGTTGTAGTGAAATATCCTGTCCTACCCAGGAATGGGTATGGCCCAGGTTATAAAAGACCTAGATGGGAACGAACTACAGAGTGATTGAGAGTCTTCGTGACTATACGAGAGTCTTCGTCATTACACGGGAGTGATCGAGAGTATTCGTTATTATACAAGGAGTCGAGAGCCATTGGCTTCAGACGAAAGTTAGACATCACTAGACGGAAGCCTTCTTCTCAAGACAGACGCATATGTCCTATACAGAGACATTGCCTTCTTAAATGTTATTCTTGTTAACTGTTTATTGGTGTACTTGTATTTGGTTTATTATACTGAGGTATAATAAATCTCTATTTATATATCCTCAGTGTTAAGAGTTATTTCTTGCACTATTCTTTCTCTGTTTATCCCATCCCGGGATACAACAGATTGCAAAGCTATTAATTGCCATAATTCTGTTCAGTTTTTAATATCAATCATAGCCTTCTATAGTACTCTTTATGCACTATTTCTTTATTTTTTTTGTGGTGAATTTTTTCTCTATCATTTACACCTAGGTATTTATAAGCTTCTTATGGCCTTAATTCTTTTATTGTTACAGCAGGGTCTAAGGTAATTGAGGATGTTTGTTGTTGCGATTCACATAAAACTGTAGCTTTAGCACATTTATTCAAATTGAATTTCATTCCAATGTCTTTGCTGAAGCATTTTACAGTTTGCAGAAGACCTTCCAGCTCGTTATCATTCTTAGCATACAACTTTAAGTCATCCATGTATAATAGATGGCTTATTTTCTTTTGGGCTATTTTATAACCACATTCTGTCTTGTTGAAGTGACTGGTTAGCGCAATTAATGATATGCAGAATAGTAATGGAGACAAAGATTCACCATGAAATATACCTCTTTTGATGTTTATTTCACCAGACTTATAGGTTCCATTTATATAATTGAGGTAAAGGGTTGTTTTCCATATCGACATGCATTGTTTGATGAAATTGATAATGACAGGTGATATTTTGTAGATATTTAAAGTCTTTAAGATCCAATAATGTGGCACACTATCAAATGCCTTACGATAATCTATCCAGGCAGTACTAAGGTTTTTTTTTTTGCATTGTAGCAATTTTCTAGGATCATTCTGTTAATAAGCAATTGGTCTTTACATCCATAACAGCCACATTTGCACCCTTTTTGTTCAAGCAATAATATGTTATTTCTTTCCAAGAAGAAATATGTCTGTTTTGTTAAAATAGATGTTAATAGTTTGTATGTTGTCGGAAAGCATGTAATTGGTCTGTAGTATTTTGGGTTGTGCCAATATTATTGGGTAGAAGAAATGTAATTCCTTTGGTCATCCGTGCAGGAATTTTAGTGGGATCGTTAACCATTTCTTGAAGTTCTTTGGCTAGTTTTTTATGTGCTGTATTTAAATAATATAGGCAAAAGTTAGAAATTTTATCTATACCTGGAAATTTCCAATTGTGTGCTTTTTTTCAGTGCAAATTTAACATCCTCTTCTGTGATTCCAGCCCATGTCTGTTCTGGCTTATTTTTGATTTGTTCTAGCTCTTCTGCAATCCAATCTACTTCAGTGTTATGTTCTTTAGGGCAAGCCTATATTTTTTCCCTGAACTGTATAACTTCTTCCATTTTTTTTGGTTGGGGGGGGGGGGCTCTCATTTCAATTCTTTTTTTACCTATTTCCCTGTAAAAAATTTTTTGCATCAGTTTGAAAAATCTTGTTTTGTCTGTAGAATCTTGATCTTTTCTCATAGCGTCTTATTCTTTGAGCCTTCAGTTGTATTATATTATTATATTGAAAAAGATTATTATTACTATTATTATTGAAAAAGATTATTATTGAAAAAGAGAAATGTTATTAAAAAAATATTTATAATATTATTGAAGATCATGATGATTATTACCATTGAATGATGATTATTACCATTTACTGAAAATCTGCTATAAAACAAAAACTACTGCATTATTTAATTAAAAGCTTTTCATTTTTCTTCAGAAATAAGATATATTAAGGACACTGTTATCTTTAAAACATTTTTTCAATGAATAATGAATTTTTACAAAAACTGGGTTTTTTCTTTTTTAATTTTAATTGAAAAAGTTTCAGATCTTTTAAAATTCTGCATTAATTACAGTTTTTTACACAATATTATTAAGTGAAAATTACATTTGCTAATCATAATGGAAAAATTTCATACAAATCATCAAACACCAATATTTAAAAAAAAATTTAAAAAATTTTTTTATATGTGCTGATTTTTGCAAGTATGGGTGACCATGCACATTATCAGGAAATAAAACTGATGACTAATAAATTTAAAGTCAACATTTTAAAATTCAATAAAACATTAGATTGCGAGAATATTTTCCTAAATTTTTAAGATTATGATAGGCTTGAACAAGTGGATGGCAGAGTGGGATCTGGGAGGAATACCAAGAGGACAAGTACTGAGAGTGATAAGGGATGGGACAAATGGAAGTCTATGATCGCCTACATCCTGAAGATACACAGCACATGAAAAAGTACTGAAAAATTATTAATAATGGCACTTATATCATTTTCTTCAGTTATGTTTTACAGATAATATCTCCTTAGAATTACATTAAACTAGTCATCAGGCTGTCAACACAGCTACTGTTGGGTTTAAAAATGCATTTCAACAATTAATTATACTTTGAATCAGCTAATAATTCTCAAATAAGGCTTCAGAAAAGTGTTTTATTTTTTTAATTTTTTTTTCTGGAAGCTTTTTTAAAAACAGAATAACATTGATAAAAGACAACTAAAAAAGGGCAATAATCAGCTTTTTTAGCAAAAAAAACAAAAAAACAATAAATAAAAATAAAGTAAAAAGTAACTCCTTCCTGTCAATTTGATTTATTTTTTTTAAATAAACTAGTTTGATGATTGGAAATATTAGATTTAATCTATTGGGTTGAAATTAAAACTATCAAAGTTTTATTTTTAAAAATTCATTCTTAACCACAGGTATCTTTTTTCTTTTTTTTTTTTCTTTTTTTTGGGGAGGGGGAGATTCCTAATCTATGTGGATAGGTATACATGGTCAAAAAAGAAAATAATAATGAAAGCACAGACATCAAAGAATGTAAAGTTTAAGCATGTATACATAGTTAAGTGCTATCAAGTTGTTGAAACATTTTTCTCATCATTTTTTTTTTCCAAAGAAATGACTTTTCTGCTTCTGAAGAAAAAAAAAACCTTTTCTCTCCTTTGTTTTTTTTTTTATATTTTTCTAGTTTTCTTTTAACTAAACCTTTTTAAGTAGGGTTCCCCCCTCCTTTTTATTTTTTTAAGCAGTATATTAAAGATAAAAGCAATAACTTAATATTTCAGATATTAAGACAAAACTTCAAAATGTAATTTTATTAGCATTACCAGTCTGCAACTGTCTGTGACTTTTCTTCAGGCAAACATAATTGTTCTTAGATTCTTTACCATAATTTTTAGTTTTGCTTTCATTGGCATTTTTTATTTTTTACACCTGAAAGAATGTTTTCTTAGCACTCTCATTTGTCTGCTCTCTCAAAAAATAAAAAAAAAATAAAAAATCTCTACAGTTGTAATTTTGATTAATTCAATTAAGGCACCAATGTCAATATGATCAAAGCTTTCAGTACTACCCTGTACACTCCAGACCCCATTCCCTGACATCCCAAGTGCTACCAATCCTTACTCAGCCCTCTTTCTTTAATGAGGATCCCAGTGTGGTAATCTTTTTTTTTTTTTTTTTTTTTTTTCAAAAGCAGAAAAAAAACGTTGGTTGGAATGAGTTAGTAGCTGTAGTGGGAGAGATGATGTTGGTGTCTAAAATTATTTATACCTGTCTGTGGAAATATTTGTCTTCTATTTATTCTGCAGACACTCTTTGACTGTAAACCAATAGGGTAGCGTTGAAAATGATTGTAAAGAAGTACAACCTAGGTGAGTCTAGGAAAGCCATGTGAAATTTATTCTCCCTTCTCACAATCATTTACCTTTTTCCTTTACCACCTTTTCAAGGGGGCCTAAAAATCCTTAAGATAGCTGGAAACCCAGTCAAATTAGTAAGAACCAGTTCCCATCTTAGGTCTGCCTCCAAAGTCCAGTATTACATCAAAACTACAAAAATAAAAACATTTAGATAGGGCACTTGGTAAACACTACTATTTTGTAATATATCCTAAACATTGAAAGAAAAAAAAAAAAAAGTAAAAACTACACACACACACACACAAGCCAAAATTTACTCTCTCTTTTAAGAGGTAAGAGAAGTGTGTCTTCTTCACCTGTTTTTACCCCCCCCCCTTCTTGTCTTACCTCAAAATTGCATTGGCTACTACTCTCCTCCTCCTCCTCTTTTAACTGTAATATTTATAACTTTTTTTTTTGTTTTCAGCTGATATAAGTTTTCCCTATTATATATTTTTTTAAATTTCTTTTCCTTTTCTTCTTCTTCTTTCAGTTATCAAAACGATTTTTATATACCTATCTTCACCTTTATCTCATTCTCTCACTGCCTGGCACCATACAAATGTGTGCGGCTGCCAGGGAGAAAATGTCTGCTTCCTGGTCAGGGTAGGACTTCATATTTGAAGGGTTGAACATTATAATTGACCAGACTGGCCGACACATTCACATGGCTTCATTCAGTTTGTTGTGTTTACCTAAAAGCTTACCTGTCACATTTTAGTCTTTTTGTTCAATCAAGCCTTGAATAATTTTTCGAAAAATTTTCTCTCTCCCAAAAACTCTTCCTCATGGGACCCTTTACGGACTTACTTTGCTCTTCCAGGTAATTTTTTTTTCTTTTTGTTTTCTTTAATAAATGGTTTTATTTACTACTTCACATGTTTAGATATAAAATTAGAGAATGTTACATGTTTAACAACATTCAGAAATAAATATTTTAACACATCTTTTACATCCAGACTCTCACCCACCCACAATCTCCTTTTGCTTTTATACATTTTTCTTAGATTTTGAAAAAATAAGTCATTTTGTTTAGAGAGTTTTTTTTTGTTTTTTTTTTCTCTTGATACCAACTATTTGTTTATACAATATGATGATAGGATTGGTTAGAGTAGTGTATTAAAACTTTCAACAAATACACACACACACAGTGTGCTTATGTTTGTATATATTTGCTTATAAGAGCTACAATACCTATGACTTTCGTGTACCAAACATAAGCGCTGGTACAAATTATTTCCTTCAGTTTTCCCCTAGCCCAGTGATCTCCACTGCACAGTTATCTTGTTCCATTAATTAAAAATACTTTGCTTATATAAGTTGAAACAGATAAAATTATTCCAGATGGCATATGTATTTGATAGAAATAAAAGTAAATTAAAAATGTTATTTTTTATTGTTTTTGTGAGTATATTTAATCTTTTAATGATCATTTTAATTTACTGTATGTATTTGTGTGTGTATGTGTGTATATATATATATATATATATATATATATATATATATATAATGATAATTTGGGCAATATTGAATAACTGAAGAAAGTATATATGATGAAATACATGGAAAGCAATTGGATGTTCTTAATGAATAAAACGTTAGCAACAATAAAAAACATACCTGATTGGTTTTCATATTGTCCATCTTTGTGTGTGTGTATATATATATATATTTTTTTTTTTTCTTTTTTTTTAAATAAAAATTCCATTAATTACATATAATTAAATGAAATTTTTATTTTGAATTTGACATTTTTATGTTATTTTATGTGATTGCTCATATTTGGATAGACACTGTTTATCTTAAACAATTTTTTTATTTGTCTATCTTGCCTACATACTCAAAAAACTCCAAGAGTTTTTAGTCTAGGTATCCACTAAAAAGAATGTTTTAAGTAAAATAATATATATGCGCATTGCGCATACAGTCAGTTAAGTGCCATACGTGAAACACACTTGGGCAATCATGTCTCGAAAGAGACATGACTGACTGGGCAGAAGATTATCCCACAGTATGTTGCAATTACTTTCTGCGGTAGATTGGTCGCCAGCCAAGGCTATAGAACTCAATCTGTCCAGTTATTTAACCCATAACTGGAAGGAAGAGACAGACTAATACCTTTCCCAAGTTTATTTGCATGTAAGTGTATGCAATGAATTCTACTGAAATTCAACCTCGGCTCCCTGATTTCTCGTTCTGAGCTGATATCCACTGCACCACAATGCACATCCATAAAACATGGAAAGTTCTGGAGATTTATGAAATGGATTAACAACTGACATTTTTAATTCATTTATTTGAGCATTGTTTTAAATAGATAATTGTATTTTTTAATTAAACAGTATATATATCTACTGTGTGCATTGTGATGCAGTGGATATGAGCTCACAATGAGAAATCAGAAAGCCGAGTTTAAATTACTGTTGAATTTGTTGCATTCACTTAGGCGCAAATACCCTTGGGATACATATTAATCAGTCCCTTCTCCCTCCATTTATAGGTTAAATCACAGGACAGATTGGGTTTTATAGCTTTGGTTGGCAACCAGTCTACTGCAGAATGTAATGGCTACCTATCGCAAGAAGAAAATCTTCTGCCCAGTCAGTCATATCTCTTCTGAGACATGATCACCCAAGCATGTATCATACATTGTACTTAACTTCCTTCCTTCTAGCCTGAATGTTTTTGAGAAATTTTGTTAGGCAAATGTATGTCATATTTTCCTAACAAAATTTCTCAAAAATATTCAGTCCAAGAAAAAAATATTTATATATATGAAATGTTCAGTCTTCATCTTTGTGTTTTGGCTGTTGTACTCTTCAGTATTTCAAATTTCTGTTGCATTTGGTAACACTCTGGTGAATTTAATCCCCAGTGAGAATTCCAGTTTGGATAATTTATTATATATAATACTAATATTTCAGTCTATTTAATATATGTACACACATAATTAATACAAATATTTGTACAAATATTGTCCTATTTACATTGTTCAAACTATTCTCATCTTTACTGCTATGTTTATGATGTTTTGGCCATTGTACGGTCTTCGAACTGAACCCTTTATTAAGATCACTGGGGTATATCATTTTCATTCCATGTGCAATGCTACATCTGGTAGCCATGTAGTTATCTCCTTTTAACTTAACTCTCTAAGTTACTTGTTCATCACTGCCGTAGCCTGATATTGAACTCATAACTCTTTGTGTCAAGTCACTAGAACTAACCAGCATGTATATCCACTGGGCCATGTGTCCTTGGAATGAGAATTATATACCCCAGTGATCATAAAGGGTTTGGTTCAAAATTCCTAGCACCTGAAGAAGGCCAGAACATACATCGGGCGAAATAAAGTTTGTCACTTAGCTGTTTGGTGTTACCTTCAGCATCCTCACTCTAGAGTTTCATAATTGGCGCTTCTAGCAATTATTTTGTTCAATTGTCAGGGGATATCAGCAATTGACTGTGTATATTTCCCATTTATCTTTTATATATGCACTTTGTATTGGCACAAGGTTGCCCCCCACTTACCACCTTTTATAGTGTATGTGCTTGAATTCCTGTAGAATGTTGTGATTATTTCTCCTTTTTGTTGTTTTTCTTATCACTTTAAACTCCCTCCTCAGTTTTATACTTATCTCTCTCTTTTGGTTGTAAGAATTTTGACACCTGTTTTTCTCAGACATTCACTGTTCTTGTTCATTCTTGAGCTAGAATGCTTGTGAATAAGCAGTAAATTGCTGCTCGCTATCTGCTGATGATTAGACAGAGTGATTACTCCATCTATGAAATTTTACAGTTGAGATGCTGAAGGTAATACCAGTCAGCTGTTTGGTTAAATTTTGAGTTAGGCTGAGAACTTTTCAGCATCCCTTCACATATAATTTGAAGATAAAACTCTGAAGGTAATTTTGTCAAACAAACTTGTAAATGGCTATCAATGAACAGATTGAAGTTCATTGAATGTTGATTTCCTTAATTTAATTTTTTTTTAACTGATTTTACAGTTATGTTGGTCATGTTTTACCAGTAATTTGTATATGATAATTTTTGTCTAAAATTGTATAAGGAAACATTAGCATTGAACTATTCTTTTTATTTTCATTATTATTATTACAGACTTAAATTCTTAATTTATATTTCAGTTGGTCAGTTCTGTTTGAGATAAAAATGGCATCAGTTGTCTTATCTATTTAAAATTTCAAAGATTATTTGATGAATGCCATATTTACCTGAAGCAAGTTCAACGATTGACCAAGTGACTTGAAACAACAGATATATAGATCACAGAAATTTGTCGCTAAATTCTCAAACCAACACTTTAATCATAAAGAAAATATCTTAGTGAATGAAAGTAGTGGTCTGTGAATTTGTTGACATAGTAATTACAAATTCAATCCTGGGGTCAGGCTGAATATAAAATAGTAAAGTGCTATACATGATACATCCTTGGGTGATCATGTCTCGAAAGAGACATGGCTGACTGAGCAAAAGGTTTTCTTGCAGTAGGTTGCCATTATTTTCTGCAGTAGACTGCTTGCCAACCAAGCCTATAGAACCCAGTCTATCCTGTTATTTGACCCATAGCTGGAGTGGGAAAAACTGATTAATATTGTTGTAGAGCATTCGACACCCCTTTACCTCTCTCAAAGATGGAATGGTCTGTTGCTCAAAATAGCTATATAAATAAAGATTAATAGCAGTCAGGAATTTGGAGCATCATTGATGATGTGCTCTCTGCAACTCTTTCAACTTAACCTCTTCTCTCTTTCTAATTATTGTTGTTCTGTCTTATCTGTGTTTGTCTTAATTGTATTTAATATCCATTAGCATGGATATTGTGCTGTGGATACTTCAGCACATATCTGGTATTGTACTGCCACCTTGGTGAAACAACAAATACCTTTCCCAAGAGTATTTGTGCATAAGTGAATGCAACAAATTAAGCAGGAATTTGAACTCAGCTCTCCAACTTCCTGCTTCAAGCCAATATCCACTGCACCACAATGCACATCCAAATATAAATATAAAAAAGCATTACTAAAAATGAGAACTAGTGATATCCCTAGACATGAGTAGAGGAACGAGAACAGCATATCTTTGTTGATTAAATATGGGGGTTCAGTTCAGATTTACCTGGATTGACATATGTCTGATAAAGGCCAGAGGGCACAGTGTCTGAAACTATGTGATAAAGAAAATAGTCCATATGTAAATATAGCATAAATAACACATTAACAGGCACCTTTAACAATAACACAAGACAGATGCTAAAATACTCCATAAATGCAATAGCAATAAAGATGAAAGATTATTGAAGCTACTTACATTCCTCAGAAGAAACCATCCATTATCTATAACCTCGAATCCCATATTCTTCAATACATATTTGAGGCATTGCTAAAAACATTATGCTGAACATAAGGGAACATTCAATTCATACAAAATAATCTGTGTAAACAGAGACACTTGAGTGAAAAGTGTACAGGACAATTTTGCTAGAAACAAAGAAGATAGTACTGGATTGCTATGTGATGTCAGTTCTTCAATATGGCAGTGAATGCTAGACAATATCATCAAAGATGAAGGAAAAACTTGAAGCAACTGAAATGTGGTTCTACAGAAGGATGCTGCAAATATCATGGATCGAGCATGTGAGCAATGATGAGGTTTTGGAAATGATGGAAACAAAAAGGAAATTAATACTGAGCATCGGGAAGAGACAACTGAAGTTCCTGGGACATGCAATGAGGAAGGAGGGCTTGGAGAACCTGATAATAACAGACCAGATGGAGGAAAAAAAGACAGGAAGCAGCGGATAACATATTTGAAGGACCTAATCAGGTGGATGATGGAACAAGGATTGCATGGTGTAACAGGAGAAAGGCGTGCTAAGAGCCGCCAGGGATAGGGAGATGTGGAAAGCCATGATCGCCTACATCATGAAGGGACAGGACACATAGAAGAAGACTTTTATAGTGTTCTTTTTTTTTTTTTTCTTTTTTTTTATTTAAGAAGAAAGTTTTTTGCAACCTATAGAATTCCTGTAGTACAGTGGGTCAACTGGATTACTTGTTGATTGAGATTATTCATCAGAAACTAACACTGGTTTCCATACAACCACCAAAGTTAAGCAACCTTGTGGCTGGTCAGTACCTAGATGGGTGACTGCTTAAGAATACTAGATGCTATAAGCTTGGATGTGGTATAATGGGGAATGGCTTGAAATTGCTAATTGGAGAGCTAATTATAGCTATGTCTGTTATATTCACTTATGTGCAAATGGCTTAGAGAAAGGTATGAATCCACCTCTTTTCCACCCATCTCTGAATTAGTGTTCTGGGGTAGTTAACACCCCTATATCCATGGACAATATGGATTCGTCTGGTTTATATAATGCCAGACATGTCTACTTTCAAGCAGAGGACTACACTTGTAGTTTAACCGCTCACAGTGAACACAGGACTCTCTCACCTTATAATTGTGATCCCTGAAACAGGACCACAACAATTAGTAAGACTTGTATCACTAAAACCATTATTATCTAAGCTTAAAATAAAATTGTGTACAAAATATTTAGTTTTTGGCATTCAATAATCCACAGAGGTTGATAGGCTGCTAAACAAAAATAGCCAACCAACCATTAAAAACTGAATTCAATAAACAAGTCTAAAGAAGTGTGTTAGCAGCATAAGACATTATTTTGTCAATTACTGTCAGCCATAGTGTGCCCCCCCCCTTGCCCCCCCCCCCCCCCCCACACACACACACACAACAGGTTTTGAAAACTGGACCTTACATTTTCATCTGTGTTAAAAAAGACTCCTCAATTTTATTCTGGAGCAGTTGTTTATGTCTGTCTCACCCATGCTTTTCATTCCCATACTGGCAAAAGCCAAGTGCTTCTGTATTTGGCATTTAAGAACTCACCTCAAGTCAACCTTCTGGTGCACCCGATTACTTTTGTGCTAATGTAATGGAAACTTGTTAGCTGTTTACTTGTATCTGGGTATTAAAGTGGTTGTTTACCAATTATATAATTTCAAATATGCAATATAATCAGAGATAAGAGAATGTCAAAATATTAACATAATAACCAAATTTAAATATATAACAACAATATAAAGTATCAATTGATATTCATAAATGCAGTTATAAAAATTATGAACGGTTGGTTGCATTGAGCATATCATATTTAATGACAGTTTAGACACACCCCACCTTTGTCAATTATTACATGAGAAATTTAAGTCTCTGATAGGCGTTACCCTCTCAGTACTGACATGAAGTCTGACTTTGTATTACAGTTATATAAAATAATGGTTTTAGGGTATCATTTCTGCTATAAAATAAATTTTTGCCTTGATAAAGTCCATTAGTGGATGAAAGGTGTCAGCTAAAACAAAATATAGTTTGTCTCTTGTCTTTTTTTTTTCATCATACTGTTTCTCTCCTCAGATTATCTGTGAATATTTACACATCAAATATATTGTGATAGACTTTATCATATATTTAAGATGTTCTGTAAAAGACTTTAACATAACCAAAACAAAACTTAGACTTCTGTAAGAAAAACAAGAGCTGTTTGAAATAATTATATTAGTGGGAATTTTTCAACTTACAAAACCAATGTACCAGTTTAAACAGACATGAAAATGCATGTTTTCTGGCACTGCATTAATCCTGGAACAAAATAATGCTACCACAAAAAATTATTTCAAAAATAAATGCCATACCAAATAAAGCCTCATGCAAGTTGTGGAAATTAAAGGAAATAATTTACTCATGACAGCACTTGTATTTGCTATACAAGACTATATTCTGTAAAAAACGGTTTAATTTCTATTTTTGTCTTCAGAAATTGAATTAAATCAACTTTACAGTGTTAGCTGCTTGTGGTAAGTCAACTGGGATTCAGTCCATTTTTTCAGTCTGTTTTTGTGAAATTTCTTGGAAATTATTTTATTTATTTATTCATTTATTTATTTATTTTTTTCGTCTTTTGGTCGTCTTTGATTTTTTTTTCGTCACTTAATTTGTGTAAATAATTTTGCTATTGAAGGGTATTTTCGACTAATGATAAATAGCATCACGGTTCAATTATTTCCATTAGTTTTGTCTTGTAGAAGATTTAAATTTCTGTCTTCGAGAGATTGAATTCTTAACGGTTTGGCAAGCGAACGCAAGCAACATAACTCGACTATATTCTGTAAAAAACGGTTTAATTTCTATTTTGTCTTCAGAAATTGAATTAAATCAACTTTTACAGTGTTGGCTACTTGTGGTAAGTCAACTGCTGGGATTCAGTCCATTTTTCAGTCTGTTTTGTGAAATTTCTTGGAAATTATTTTATTTATTTATTCATTTATTTATTTATTTTTTTCGTCTTTTGGTCGTCTTTGATTTTTTTTTCGTCATTTAATTTGTGTAAATAATTTTGCTATTGAAGGGTATTTTCGACTAATGATAAATAGCATCACGGTTCAATTATTTCCATTAGTTTTGTCTTGTAGAAGATTTAAATTTCTGTCTTCGAGATTGAATTCTTAACGGTTTGGCAAGCGAACGCAGCTTAACATAATAAAGCTATATTCTGTAAAAAACGGTTTAATTTCTATTTTGTCTTCAGAAATTGAATTAAATCAACTTTACAGTGTTGGCTGCTGTGGTAAGTCAACTGGGATTCAGTCCATTTTTTCAGTCTGTTTTTGTGAAATTTCTTGGAAATTATTTTATTTATTTATTCATTTATTTATTTATTTTTTCGTCTTTTGGTCGTCTTTGATTTTTTTTTCGTCACTTAATTTGTGTAAATAATTTTGCTATTCAAGGGTATTTTCGACTAATGATAAATAGCATCCGGTTCAATTATTTCCATTAGTTTCTGTCTTGTAAGAAGATTTAAATTTCTGTCTTCGAGGAATTGAATTCTTAACGGTTTGGCAAGCGAACGCAAGCAACATAACTCGACTATATTCTGTAAAAAACGGTTTTAATTTCTATTTTTGTCTTCCAGAAATTGAATTAAATCAACTTTACAGTGTTAACTCTTGTGGTAAGTCAACTGGATTCAGTCCATTTTTTCAGTCTGTTTTGTGAAATTTCTTGGAAATTATTTTATTTATTCATTTATTTATTTATTTTTTCGTCTTTTGGTCGTCTTTGATTTTTTTTCGTCACTTAATTTGTGTAAATAATTTTGCTATTCAAGGGTATTTTCGACTAATGATAAATAGCATCACGGTTCAATTATTTCCATTAGTTTTTGTCTGCCTTAGAAAGATTTAAATTTCTGTCTTCGAGAGATTGAATTCTATATGATTTGGCAAACGAACGCAAGCAACATAACTCGACTATATTCTGTAAAAAACGGTTTAATTTCTATTTTTGTCTTCAGAAATTGAATTAAATCAACTTTACAGTGTTAGCTGCTTGTGGTAAGTCAACTGGGATTCAGTCCATTTTTTCAGTCTGTTTTTGTGAAATTTCTTGGAAATTATTTTATTTATTTATTCATTTATTTATTTATTTTTTTCGTCTTTTGGTCGTCTTTGATTTTTTTTTCGTCACTTAATTTGTGTAAATAATTTTGCTATTCAAGGGTATTTTCGACTAATGATAAATAGCATCACGGTTCAATTATTTCCATTAGTTTTGTCTTGTAGAAGATTTAAATTTCTGTCTTCGAGAGATTGAATTCTTAACGGTTTGGCAAGCGAACGCAAAGCAACATAACTCGACTATATTCTGTAAAAAAACGGTTTAATTTCTATTTTTGTCTTCAGAAATTGAATTAAATCAACTTTACAGTGTTAGCTGCTTGTGGTAAGTCAGCAACTGGGATTCAGTCCATTTTTTCAGTCTGTTTTTGTGAAATTTCTTGGAAATTATTTTATTTATTTATTCATTTATTTATTTATTTTCGTCTTTTGGTCGTCTTTGATTTTTTTTTTAATTCATTTAATTTGTGTAAATAATTTTGCTATTGAAGGGTATTTTTGACTAATGATAAATAGCATCACGGTTCAATTATTTCCATTAGTTTTGTCTTATTGAAGATTTAAATTTCTGTCTTCGAGAGATTGAATTCTTAACGGTTTGGCAAGCGAACGCAAGCAGCATAACTGCGACTATATTCTGTAAAAAACGGTTTTAATTTCTATTTTTGTCTTCAGAAATTGAATTAAATCAACTTTACAGTGTTAGCTGCTTGTGGTAAGTCAACTGGGATTCAGTCCATTTTTTCAGTCTGTTTTTGTGAAATTTCTTGGAAATTATTTTATTTATTTATTCATTTATTTATTTATTTTCGTCTTTTGGTCGTCTTTGATTTTTTAGTCACTTAATTTGTGTAAATAATTTTGCTATTCAAGGGTATTTTCGACTAATGATAAATAGCATCACGGTTCAATTATTTCCATTAGTTTTTGTCTTGTAAGAGATTTAAATTTCTGTCTTCGAGAGATTGAATTCTTAACGGTTTGGCAAGCGAACGCAAGCAACATAACTCGACTATATTCTGTAAAAAACGGTTTAATTTCTATTTTGTCTTCAGAAATTGAATTAAATCAACTTTACAGTGTTAGCTGCTTGTGGTAAGTCAACTGGGATTCAGTCCATTTTCCAGTCTGTTTTTGTGAAATTTCTTGGAAATTATTTTATTTATTTATTCATTTATTTATTTATTTTTTTCGTCTTTGGTCGTCTTTGATTTTTTTTTAGTCACTTAATTTGTGTAAATAATTTTGCTATTCAAAAGGGTATTTTCGACTAATGATAAATAGCATCACGGTTCAATTATTTCCATTAGTTTTGTCTTGTAGAAGATTTAAATTTCTGTCTTCGAGAGATTGAATTCTTAACGGTTTGGCAAGCGAACGCAAGCAACACTAACTCGACTATATTCTGTAAAAAACGGTTTAATTTCTATTTTTGTCTTCAGAAATTGAATTAAATCAACTTTACAGTGTTAGCTGCTTGTGGTAAGTCAACTGGGATTCAGTCCATTTTTCAGTCTGTTTTTGTGAAATTTCTTGGAAATTATTTTATTTATTTATTCATTTATTTATTTATTTTTTTCGTCTTTTGGTCGTCTTTGATTTTTTTTCGTCATAATTTGTGTAAATAATTTTGCTATTCAAGGGTATTTTCGACTAATGATAAATAGCATCACGGTTCAATTATTTCCATTAGTTTTTATGCTTGTAGAAGATTTAAATTTCTGTCTTCGAAGATTGAATTCTTAACGGTTTGGCAAGCGAGCATGACTTAGCTTACTTAACTCGACTATATTCTGTAAAAAACGGTTTAATTTCTATTTTTGTCTTCAGAAATTGAATTAAATCAACTTTACAGTGTTAGCTGCTTGTGTTAAGTCAACTGGGATTCAGTCCATTTTTTCAGTCTGTTTTTGTGAAATTTCTTGGAAATTATTTTATTTATTTATTCATTTATTTATTTATTTTTTTTCGTCTTTTGGTCGTCTTTGATTTTTTTTTCGTCACTTAATTTGTGTAAATAATTTTGCTATTGAAGGGTAATTTTCGACTAATGATAAATAGCATCACGGTTCAATTATTTCCATTAGTTTTGTCTTGTAGAATTTAAATTTCTGTCCGAGAGATTGAATTCTTAACGGTTTGGCAAGCGAGCACTTAAAAAACAGCATAACTCGACTATATTCTGTAAAAAACGGTTTAATTTCTATTTTTGTCTTCAGAAATTGAATTAAATCAACTTTACAGTGTTAGCTGCTTGTGGTAAGTCAGCTGGGATTCAGTCCATTTTTTCAGTCTGTTTTTGTGAAATTTCTTGGAAATTATTTTATTTATTTATTCATTTATTTATTTATTTTTTTCGTCTTTTGGTCGTCTTTGATTTTTTTTCGTCACTTAATTTGTGTAAATAATTTTGCTATTCAGGGTATTTTCGACTAATGATAAATAGCATCACGGTTCAATTATTTCCATTAGTTTTGTCTTGTAGAAGATTTAAATTTCTGTCTTCGAGGAGATTGAATTCTTAACGGTTTGGCAATGACACCAAGCAACTAACTCGACTATATTCTGTAAAAAACGGTTTAATTTCTATTTTTGTCTTCAGAGAAATTGAATTAAATCAACTTTACAGTGTTAGCTGCTGTGGTAAGTCAACTGGGATTCAGTCCATTTTTTTCAGTCTGTTTTTGTGAAATTTCTTGGAAATTATTTTATTTATTTATTCATTTATTTATTTATTTTTTTCGTCTTTTGGTCGTCTTTGATTTTTTTTTCGTCACTTAATTTGTGTAAATAATTTTGCTATTCAAGGGTATTTTCGACTAATGATAAATCGCATCACGGTTCAATTATTTCCATTAGTTTTGTCTTGTAGAAGATTTAAATTTCTGTCTTCGAGAGATTGAATTCTTAACGGTTTGGCAAGCGAACGCAAGCAACATAACTCGACTATATTCTGTAAAAAACGGTTTAATTTCTATTTTTGTCTTCAGAAATTGAATTAAATCAACTTTACAGTGTTAGCTGCTTGTGGTAAGTCAACTGGGATTCAGTCCATTTTTTCAGTCTGTTTTTGTGAAATTTCTTGGAAATTATTTTATTTATTTATTCATTTATTTATTTATTTTTTTCGTCTTTTGGTCGTCTTTGATTTTTTTTAGTCACTTAATTTGTGTAAATAATTTTGCTATTGAAGAGGGTATTTTCGACTAATGATAAATAGCATCACGGTTCAATTATTTCCATTAGTTTTGTCTTGTAGAAGATTTAAATTTCTGTCTTCGAGAGATTGAATTCTTAACGGTTTGGCAAGCGAACGCAAGCAACATAACTCGACTATATTCTGTAAAAAACGGTTTAATTTCTATTTTTGTCTTCAGAAATTGAATTAAATCAACTTACAGTGTTAGCTGCTTGTGGTAAGTCAACTGGGATTCAGTCCATTTTTTCAGTCTGTTTTTGTGAAATTTCTTGAAATTATTTTATTTATTTATTCATTTATTTATTTATTTTTCGTCTTTTGGTCGTCTTTGATTTTTTTTCGTCACTTAATTTGTGTAAATAATTTTGCTATTCAGGGTATTTTTCGACTAATGATAAATAGCATCACGGTTCAATTATTTCCATTAGTTTTGTCTTGTAGAAGATTCCAGAATTTCTGTCTTCGAGAGATTGAATTCTTAGGTTTGGCAAGCGAACGCAAGCAACATAACTAGAGCTATATTCTGTAAAAAACGGTTTAATTTCTATTTTTGTCTTCAGAAATTGAATTAAATCAACTTTACAGTGTTGGCTGCTTGTGGTAAGTCAACTGGGATTCCAGTCCATTTTTTCAGTCTGTTTTGTGAAATTTCTTGGAAATTATTTTATTTATTTATTCATTTATTTATTTATTTTTTTCGTCTTTTGGTCGTCTTTGATTTTTTTCGTCACTTAATTTGTGTAAATAATTTTACTGTTCAAGGGTATTTTCGACTTTTACTAAGTTAAAACTTTGTAAGCCTCAGTCACTTTTTCCTTGTTTTTGTGTTTTTTTTTTGTTTTTTTTTTAATTGGAGTAGATAGTTTCTACTATCGCCCGGTCTCATACTCCACCCCCTTCTTTTGAATGAGTTTAGAGGTGATCACCTTGTTTCTTGTTTAGGAAGGGGTTCCCGGTTCATCCCCTTTCTCTGGTCTTGGTGTTAGTTCAGCTGGAAGCTCTTTGCAGTTACGGAGTATGGTGGCAACGTCTTTACATTCTGAGGGTACCGGGTTGGCAGTTTCCTGGTTGCTGCTTCCGACTGGTAGTTAGGAGCCCGAACTCTTGCGTAGCGTCTTGAGAGGCTGCTCTGATCAACAGTTGAATAATACCGGGGTTCTTGTAGTGCCATATCGCGCATGGACGGGCGTCCCTGCATGAACGTTCGGTGGGCAACCCCGAGGCCACATTATGTTGTAGGCCGCGCCAGTCTCCATCCTTCACAAGTTGCAAATGATTGACCGACTGATTCTATTCTAAGACCACTCCTTAACTGAATTACTATGGAAAAAAGCAAACATAATAACAAAACTAAACCAGCTCATTTGAAAACGCCCAAACCTGTCTGCATCTCTTTCACTAACATACGCGGCATCCGCACCAACTTCCCCAGCGTAGATTCTTTCCTCCATAATAACTCACCTGATATATTAGCCCTATGTGAAACTAATCTTAACCCTTCTATCCCCTCATCTGAGTTCTGCGTTCCTGGCTACCTTCCCCTCTTCAGGAAGGACTCCAATGTTCATATGCATGGGCTTGGTGTCTATGTCAGCGAACACCTTCCCTTAGCTAGGGTGTCATCTTTTGAATCCCCAGATCATTCTTTCATGTGCTTCCGCCTCTCACTTCTCAGCTCGATTAGCTATCTCTTCTTTCTGTACCGCTCTCCTTCCTCCCCTGACTGTTCGTTACTTGACATCATTTCTGACAATATTGACAAAGCCATTTCTACCCATCCCTCTGCCCATGTATTCGTGTTTGGTGACTTTAACGCCCACCACACCAAGTGGCTGAAGAACGCTGTCACTGACCCTGCTGGTGTCCACACCATGAACTTTTCAATCACCCAATCCCTTACGCAAGTAGTGGACTTCCCCACGCGTTTCTCCGACAACCCTAACGGAAGGAACTCACTTCTAGACCTCTGCTTCACTTCCATCCCAGACTCTTGCACTACCAGACAACTCTGCCCACTTGGAAACTCTGACCACACTGTAGTGTCCGTCAATATTTCACTCCACTCCCGCCCGACCCATGAAACACAGACAAGTAGAATATCATACTGCTATCAAAGAGCAGACTGGGATTCGTTCCGAGACTTCCTCTGTGACATCCCTTGGAACAACGTCTTTAGTCTTCCCATCGAAGAATGTGCATCCGAGGTCTCCTCCTGGGTTAAGGCTGGCATTGATGCCTTCATCCCTGCTAGGAAATTCCAGCTTAAATCTCATTCGTCTCCATGGTTCTCACCCGCTTGTTCGGCTGCCATTGCCCACCGGAATCATTTCTTCCGACTTTATCGTAACTATGCGTCGGAACAAAACAGGCGCCTTTTCACTTCAGCTCGTAATAAGTGTAAAAGGGTACTTAACGAAGCTAAGATGTTGTTTGCTGCCAGAATGAAGCAACGCATAGCATGCTCTAAATTCGGCTCTAAAGACTACTGGCGACTCTGTAAAAGAGTACTTAACAAAAGCAAGTCCACAATACCCCCGCTAATCAACAAATTTGAGGTCCTCACCTCCCCAGCAGATAAGGCTGAATGTTTTGCCCGCAGATTCTCGAACAATTCGAGTCTGGACTCGTCTGGAGTTTTTACACCCGACTTCTCACCTAGAACCGAGGCACAACTGAATGATGTCCACATTACACCTTCGCTTGTCTCTAAGATAATCTTAAAACTTGACCCTCACAAAGCGAGCGGTGGTGACGGAATCCCAACCATAGTCTTAAAGAAATGTGCCCCTGAACTCTCCTCTATCCTTTCTAAGCTCTACAACCTCTGCCTATATGCTTCCTGCTTTCCTGCCTGTTGGAAATCTTCCTCTATAGTTCCGATATTTAAAAACACTGGAGAACCCTCTGACCCTGCAAATTACCGCCCTATCAGCCTTCTTCCGATCTTTGGCAAAGTGTTCGAAGCCATTATCAACGCCGAGGTGGTTCAGCATCTCACAGCACACAGGCTCCTCTCGGACAAGCAATATGGTTTCCGCTTCACCAGGTCTACTGCTGATATGCTAACGACCATCACCGAGTACATATACCAGGCACTCGACAGGAATGGAGAAGCTCGAACCGTTGCATTGGATATATCTAAGGCGTTCGACAGAGTTTGGCATGCTGGCCTTCTATGTAAACTGCGGAGCTATGGTATAACTGGACATTTGTTTGAACTAATCCAGTCATTCCTCTCTAACCGCACAATGAAAGTGGTATTAAACGGACATGCCTCTCAGAACTACCATACAAACGCAGGTGTCCCCCAAGGCTCCATCTTAGGTCCTACACTCTTCCTGATATATATTAATGATCTCCCTGATTCCATAAGAACCCAAATAGGTTTGTACGCCGATGACACCACAGTTTACTCTCGCCTCCAACAAAAATCTGGTGTAGGCGTCAAAGCTAAACTTGCAGCCGAGATTGAAAAAGACCTCCAATCCATATTGGACTGGGGTAAGAAATGGCTAGTAAATTTTAATGCTTCTAAAACGAAGCTACTGTCAATTAACCATCATCGACAATCTCACCTACCTCCCATTAGCATGGACCAGGCCTGCCTCCCAGAGAGTAAAACACTACGCCTCCTTGGTCTCACACTTTCAGCGGACCTCAAATGGAATGACTATATCGAATCCATTGCTAAATCCGCTGCTATGAAAGTCGGTTCTCTGTGTAGGGCCCGGAAGTTTTTTCCGTCTAAATCTATCCTGCACATTTACAAATCTACCATCCGCCCGTGCATTGAATATTGCTGCCATATCTGGTCGGGTGCCCCTGCTGTTCTCCTCGGGCTTCTCGATAAGGTTCAGAGGAGGGTCTGTAATGTGATAGATACCGACTTGGCAGACCGCCTGCAGTCTCTCTCCCACCGGCGAGACGTGGCTTCGCTGTGTCTCTTCTATAAATACTTTCACGGCTTCTGCTCCGATGAACTTAGATCACTGGTGCCCACTAAATACGAATTTGCACGAGATACTAGATTAGCAACTAGATCCCACCCTTTTACAGTGAAATCGATAAAATGCAGCCGTAACTTCTACTCCAACAGTTTCTTTCCTCGCACTTCCCGACTGTGGAATTCTCTTCCAAACGATTGCTTCCCCGACGGCTACAATCTCCAGGAGTTTAAATGTAAGGTCAATAGACACCTCCTAACACACTAACCTGCTCCCATTCTATCAAACACTCTTCCCATCTGCCCGACACTCATCCTCGCTATCCTTACTCATCTATCACCTTTCTCCTGACATTCCCTATGTCTAACCACTCCTTCTCTTTACCTTCCCCTATGTAGCCCCATGCGCAATAGTGGCAGTGGAATGCCTTGCTTGGGGTGAGATGATTAAAAAAAAAAAAAAAAAAACAAGACTACAGACTGAAAAATTTTATTCTGAAGAGCTATGGTAATATTAAGTTTCTTTACAAGGAAACATTTAGCACTCATAGAATGAGCAGCCAGTACTACCTTCAATTGAAATTTTATTAACTTTTTCTCTTAAAACACTTCAGGAAAATAAATTTCTCAAGTCCAGTAGCTGTTATAATTCTTCCCAGTACTAATGGGGAGTTTTCTTCCTCACCTTTTGTTTGAAGTAGTGTAGAACATTAGCATTTTGATGGTGCTATTATTTTCTCTTTGAGTTACACGTGATATTCAGTTTAGTTCTTACTGCTATTGAAAGTCCTTAAATAATGATTTTTATTATTTGGTGCAGTTCTTTGTGATTATGTCGTGCCAGTCCACAATATTCAAAGCCAACAGGCTTTGCTGACTCAAAGTGATCTTTAACCATTGATATGAAGAAGCAGTTGTATAGAACTGACAGTTTAGATATTTCTGAATGGATTTGGTACTATGCATGATATCCATATAAAAGTTTTGGCCTGATAAGATTATTTAAGGACATGAACCAAGTTTTCAAGTTTATATTTTAGTTTTGTAACAATTGTGTAACTTGGTATCTTGGCTTCAGTTACATCCCTCCCCCATTGTAATGTAGCTTCTCTCTGCCTATTTTTAGTTTTTGATTCTGTTGAAAGTACTCAAGTGATGTGGTTTCTGTTATTTGGTACAGTCCTTAATTGGTGATCAGGCCCACAAGGTTCAAATTAGTGTGGTTTTCACTATGACTTCACTTACTTGAAACATTTTCTGAATAGATTTGGTACCATGCATGATATTCATATGAAAGTCTCGACTTGGTAAGACTATTTAAGAACATAAACCATCTTGAAGTGTTAAGTATTTACTATATTTACATTATTCAAACTATTGTCCTCAACTTTGTTGCCATTTGTACGATGTTCTGGCTGTTGTATGTCCCGGCTTTCTTCAGGTGCCAGGAATGAAGGTTGGAGCGTACAAGGCCGAAATGTCATACAAATAGTAACAAAAATGAGGACAATAGTCCAAATAATGTGAATACTATAAATACAACATCATCTCAAAAATATAGACAAATACTAAGTATTTACTAATTTTACATCCTGGATGGATTCAGGTGTGCGTCGTTGTTTTCATTCCAATTCCAGATCATAATTTCTGTTTTAGAAATGTTTATCTTGAGTCATATTTCTTTAAACGCTTTGTAGATGTTGATTTTTATGCCTAAAGAGTCACCCTAGGTAATGGGTTACTAAATAAATTTGTTTTCAGAGCTTACAAGTAGTGAGCACTAGGTGCATATTATGGGGATATGTAGGATAGATAACTGTTGACCTTAGACTTGAAGTGGTTAAGATTGTAACAATCATAGAAGGTGCTACTTGAGATTTTATTGAAATATGAAGGTAATGTGAATGACTCAACTCCATGTATATGGCCTGTAGGGTCTTATCTGTGAAGGTCTGAATTTGTAGAACCAAGGAATGTATTTTGCCTGAACTTCCTTGATAATAGTGACAGAGTAACAACCTGTTTGATATTTTACAAACATTTTTGAACTCTTATACATTGTCACAATTTGTCAATTTTTCAATTTGAATAAATGGATATTCGTTTTTGATGTAATTTGTAAATGGTGATGGAGGTGGACACTATGATTGGCTTTGAGTAACTCTGACATTTTAAAAAAAATCATTTATTTTCAAATTCTTTTTACTTCGACCAACATGTAACTCATTACAGTAAAAAAAAAATTAAAAATTCGACTTTTTTAAAATCAAAAGCACACAATAAGATAATGTGAAAATATGACATAGAAAACTTTTACTTGAAAATTATCTAAAATGTCTAAAGTTAAACATGAAAGAAAATTGAGCAACATGCCTACCTAGCTATCTACCTCTCTCACTCTCTCTATGTTCCCACCTGGCTATCTCTCTCTATCTACATTCCAACCTGGCTGTCTATCTATCTGTCTCTCTCTCTCTCTCTCTTCTCTGTACGTTTCCCACCTGGCTATTTATCTCTCTCTCTCTGTACGTTTCCCACCTGGCTATTTATCTCTCTCTCTCTGTACGTTTCCCACCTGGCTATTTATCTCTCTCTCTCTGTACGTTTCCCACCTGGCTATTTATCTCTCTCTCTGTACGTTTCCCACCTGGCTATTTATCTCTCTCTCTCTCTGTACGTTTCCCACCTGGCTATTTATCTCTCTCTCTCTCTGTACGTTTCCCACCTGGCTATTTATCTCTCTCTCTCTCTCACTGTACGTTTCCCACCTGGCTATTTATCTCTCTCTCTCTCTCTGTACGTTTCCCACCTGGCTATTTATCTCTCTCTCTCTGTACGTTTCCCACCTGGCTATTTATCTCTCTCTCTCTCTCTGTACGTTTCCCACCTGGCTATATTTATCTATCTCTCTCTCTCTGTACGTTTCCCACCTGGCTATTTATCTATCTCTCTCTCTCTGTACGTTTCCCACCTGGCTATTTATCTCTCTCTCTCTCTCTGTACGTTTCCCACCTGGCTATTTATCTCTCTCTCTCTCTCTCTCTGTACGTTTCCCACCTGGCTATTTATCTCTCTCTCTCTGTACGTTTCCCACCTGGCTATTTATCTCTCTCTCTCTGTACGTTTCCCACCTGGCTATTTATCTCTCTCTCTCTGTACGTTTCCCACCTGGCTATTTATCTCTCTCTCTCTCTCTGTACGTTTCCCACCTGGCTATTTATCTCTCTCTCTCTGTACGTTTCCCACCTGGCTATTTATCTCTCTCTCTCTCTGTACGTTTCCCACCTGGCTATTTATCTCTCTCTCTCTCTGTACGTTTCCCACCTGGTTATTTATCTCTCTCTCTCTCTCTCTGTACGTTTCCTGGCTATTTATCTCTCTCTCTCTCTGTACGTTTCCCACCTGGCTATTTATCTCTCTCTCTCTCTCTGTACGTTTCCCACCTGGCTATTTATCTCTCTCTCTCTCTGTACGTTTCCCACCTGGCTATTTATCTCTCTCTCTCTCTCTCTGTACGTTTCCCACCTGGCTATTTATCTCTCTCTCTCTCTCTCTGTACGTTTCCCACCTGGCTATTTATCTCTCTCTCTCTCTCTGTACGTTTCCCACCTGGCTATTTATCTCTCTCTCTCTCTGTACGTTTCCCACCTGGCTATTTATCTCTCTCTCTCTGTACGTTTCTCACTAGCTATTTATCTCTCTCTCTCTCTCTCTCTGTATGTTTCCCACCTGGCTATTTATCTCTCTCTCTCTCTGTATGTTTCCCACCTGGCTATTTATCTCTCTCTCTCTCTGTATGTTTCCCACCTGGCTATTTATCTCTCTCTCTGTACGTTCCCACCTGGCTATTTATCTCTCTCTCTCTCTCTCCCTCTGTACGTTTCCACCTGGCTATTTATCTCTCTCTCTCTCTCTCTCTCTCTGTACGTTCCCGCCTGGCTATCTCTCTCTGTACGTTCCCCGCCTGGCTATCTCTCTCTGTACGTTCCCCGCCTGGCTATCTCTCTCTGTACGTTCCCCGCCTGGCTATCTCTCTCTGTACGTTCCCCGCCTGGCTATCTCTCTCTGTACGTTCCCCGCCTGGCTATCTCTCTCTGTACGTTCCCCGCCTGGCTATCTCTCTCTGTACGTTCCCCGCCTGGCCTATCTCTCTCTGTACGTTCCCCGCCTGGCTATCTCTCTCTGTGCGTTCCCCGCCTGGCTATCTCTCTCTGTACGTTCCCCGCCTGGCTATCTCTCTCTGTACGTTCCCCGCCTGGCTATCTCTCTCTGTACGTTCCCCCGCCTGGCTATCTCTCTCTGTACGTTCCCCGCCTGGCTATCTCTCTCTGTACGTTCCCCGCCTGGCTATCTCTCTCTGTACGTTCCCCGCCTGGCTATCTCTCTCTGTACGTTCCCCGCCTGGCTATCTCTCTCTGTACGTTCCCCGCCTGGCTATCTCTCCTGTACGTTCCCCGCCTGGCTATCTCTCTCTGTACGTTCCCCGCCTGGCTATCTCTCTCTGTGCGTTCCCCGCCTGGCTATCTCTCTCTGTACGTTCCCCGCCTGGCTATCTCTCTCTGTACGTTCCCCGCCTGGCTATCTCTCTCTGTACGTTCCCCGCCTGGCTATCTCTCTGTACGTTCCCCGCCTGGCTATCTCTCTCTGTGCGTTCCCGCCTGGCTATCTCTCTCTGTACGTTTCCCGCCTGGCTATCTCTCTCTGTACGTTCCCCGCCTGGCTATCTCTCTCTGTACGTTCCCCGCCTGGCTATCTCTCTCTCTGTACGTTCCCCGCCTGGCTATCTCTCTCTGTACGTTCCCCGCCTGGCTATCTCTCTCTGTACGTTCCCGCCTGGCTATCTCTCTCTGTACGTTCCCCGCCTGGCTATCTCTCTCTGTACGTTCCCGCCTGGCTATCTCTCTCTGTACGTTCCCCGCCTGGCTATCTCTCTCTGTACGTTCCCCGCCTGGCTATCTCTCTCTGTGCGTTCCCCGCCTGGCTATCTCTCTCTGTACGTTTCCCCGCCTAGCTATCTCTCTCTGTACGTTCCCCGCCTGGCTATCTCTCTTTCTGTCGTTCCCCCGCCTGGCTATCTCTCTGTACGTTCCCCGCCTGGCTATCTCTCTCTGTACGTTCCCCGCCTGGCTATCTCTCTCTGTACGTTCCCCGCCTGGCTATCTCTCTCTGTACGTTCCCCGCCTGGCTATCTCTCTCTGTACGTTCCCCGCCTGGCTATCTCTCTCTGTACGTTCCCCGCCTGGCTATCTCTCTCTGTACGTTCCCCGCCTGGCTATCTCTCTCTGTACGTTCCCCGCCTGGCTATCTCTCTCTGTACGTTCCCCGCCTGGCTATCTCTCTCTGTACGTTTTCCGCCTGGCTATCTCTCTCTGTACGTTCCCCGCCTGGCTATCTCTCTCTGTGCGTTCCCCGCCTGGCTATCTCTCTCTGTACGTTCCCCGCCTGGCTATCTCTCTCTGTACGTTCCCCGCCTGGCTATCTCTCTCTGTACGTTCCCCGCCTGGCTATCTCTCTCTGTACGTTCCCCGCCTGGCTATCTCTCTCTGTACGTTCCCCGCCTGGCTATCTCTCTCTGTACGTTTCCCGCCTGGCTATCTCTCTCTGTACGTTCCCCGCCTGGCTATCTCTCTCTGTACGTTTCCCCGCCTGGCTATCTCTCTCTGTACGTTCCCCGCCTGGCTATCTCTCTCTGTACGTTCCCCGCCTGGCTATCTCTCTGTACGTTCCCCGCCTGGCTATCTCTCTCTGTACGTTCCCCGCCTGGCTATCTCTCTCTGTGCGTTCCCCGCCTGGCTATCTCTCTCCTGGTACGTTCCCCGATGGCTATCTCTCTCTGTACGTTCCCCGCCTGGCTATCTCTCTCTGTACGTTCCCCGCCTGGCTATCTCTCTCTGTACGTTCCCCGCCTGGCTATCTCTCTCTGTACGTTCCCCGCCTGGCTATCTCTCTCTGTACGTTCCCCGCCTGGCTATCTCTCTCTGTACGTTCCCCGCCTGGCTATCTCTCTCTGTACGTTCCCCGCCTGGCTATCTCTCTCTGTACGTTCCCCGCCTGGCTATCTCTCTCTGTACGTTCCCCGCCTGGCTATCTCTCTCTGTACGTTCCCCGCCTGGCTATCTCTCTCTGTACGTTCCCCGCCTGGCTATCTCTCTCTGTACGTTCCCCGCCTGGCTATCTCTCTCTGTACGTTCCCCGCCTGGCTATCTCTCTCTCTCTTTGTACATGCCTGCCTACCTATCTCTGCACATTGGCCGTCTATCTCTCTTTACCTACCTACTTGTACTGTCTCTATATGCTTAAACACACAACTTGTAGATGTAACACTGACAGGACAACATATTTAGTACAAGAAAAACAAAAACACCAACTAATTTAATGGTTTTGTTTGAATGGATTGCATAACAAAAACAAAGAGACATGGTAAAGAATTAAAAATTGCAGCAACAGTTGACAGGAAGTTGTGGAGAACTGTGATTGTCTACCACCTTAATGAATTTAGCTCAGAAAGAAGACAACCACAAAACTCATGTGATTAAATGATAAGTTATGTCTTTACGTTAAATTTGATTACAAGCTGATTTTTCAGTTAAAACATGTTTGAAAAAACTTTGGGAGAAAGTTTTCTTTGAAGAAGGTACTAAGTTTTTGTTCAAGTCTAGAAAGTTGAGAAATATATGAAAATATTTGAAGAATTACTAGAAGGTTTATTTTCATTTTATGGTTTGCTTTATACTTAATATTACAATAATAGGTAGTTAGGCTTGATATTAATACAGGTAGTGTACAGTTTCTGGGTGTGTGGCTAGAATGCTAGTGTTCTGACCATGAGATCTTAGTACAAATCCCACCATGGTTGAGTTGTCAATTAGGCGACTTCTTGATAATATCATCCTGGGGGGTGGATGATCTCAGCATGTGAAGCCATTGGAAAGTGCCTTAAAAACAAACCACAATTTCTGCCAAGCCTTTGTAAATGAAATTGGATCAACAGAATTATTCAGAATCTGTTGATAGTTGTTTTTGCACAAAGTCACAAGTCATTGTGACTGAGGGTTTGTGTGCTGATCTTATTATTCATACCAGATGATGTGCTTTCTCACACAAACTCTGCTGAGCACAAGTTGGCTCTTTTAGGTTTGCTGTCTACAGTGTCTGAGTAAAAATTAACCATCATCTTTCTTTATGAGACCCCAAGAGATATTTTCTTAAAGCAATCTTTGGGGTCTGGGAATCTTGAATCTATAAAATGTTTTTGTGTTTCAAAGAAATTAATAGGTGGCTTAAAGAAAATGGAAATGAAAAGGACATTTATACTTAACATCAGAAAAAGACAGTTCAAATTTCTAAGACATGTGAGGAAAGAGGGCATAGAGAATTTGATACTCACAGGACATATTGAAAGTAAAAAGGACAGTAGAAAGCAGTAAATAATTTTATGAGCGTTTGTAAATGGTTGGCACAACAGGGATTGGAAGGGATAGTGAAAAGACATATCTTATGAAGAGCTAAAAAAGTTAGGGAGTTGTGGAGATCCATGATCACCTACATCCTGCAGGTAGATGTCACATAAAAAAAATGATAGTTTAGTCCAAGGTTAAATTCCAGTTCATGATTAGTGATGCACTGATTCCAAATAGGAATGATGAGTTCATCTACCTATTTGCCTAAAAAATTAACATTTTAAAATTTTATTTTTATCTTGTCTTGACCATTAGATCTTGGTGCCAAATACAAAAGTATTTTTCTGCCCAAATAGAACTACAAAGAGAGTTATTATGCAATGAGGAAGGAAGGGCTTGGAGAACCTGATACTAACAGGCCAGATACAGAGAAAAAGTGACAGGGGAAAGCAGTGGATAACATATTTGAAGGACCTGATCAGTTGGATGATGGAATGAGGGCTGTGTGGTATAACAGGAGAAAGCGTGCTAAGAGCCACCAGGGATGGGGAGATGTGGAAAGCCATGATCGCCTACGTCCTGAAAGGACAGGGCAAATAGAAGAAGGTACATGTGAATATGCACTTGCTTCTGTGCTTTTTTATAGATTGAGTAGTCTTTCACATGTTTGCATTTGTTCTTTCTTTACTATTTGTGAGCCTCTCTCATGTACATGCACTCATTCACCTTGTCTTGCTTGTCTATCCTTTGATACTTTTTAAATAGAAATTCTGTTATTAAATTAATTTTTAGCTTGATTTCAACACAAAAGAAGCAAACTAATGATGTATCAGGCCAGGAAGTTTTTCTCATCAGAATTCGTTTTTCACATTTACAAAGTTGCTATTTGTCCATGCATTGAATACTGTTGTCATATTTGGTCGGGTTCTCTTACTAGAAATCTCGAGGTTCTCGACAAAATCCAAAGGAGGATCTGCAATATAATCGATCATAACTTAGCAGCTCAGCTTCAGTCACTTTCTCACTGACATGATGTGGCTTCCCTCTGTCTTTTCTTTAAATATTTTCATGGCAACTCCTCTAATGAGCTTTTTTCTGTTTCCCCAACAACATGTGCTACTAAATTCGCATCTAGGTCTCACCCTTTTACTAATGAAATAGTTAAATCTAACCTTCCCTTCTACTCTAACAGTTTCTTTTCTTGCACTTCCTGTTTTGGAACTCCCTACCATTTGCTTGCTTCCCTGGTAGCTAAAATCTTCATAAGTTTAAATGCAATGTCTACTTGATTCTATCCATCTCTTATCTTTTCTTTAACATTGCCTGTACCTTGCTTTTTCTCTCACTGTAACTCCCTGCACATCAGTGGCAGTCTTGCCTTGCTTGGAGTGAAATGATTATAAATTTAAAAAAAAAAATAAACATGCAATAAATGAGTAAAATTTTCTAAACATAAAATCTTTACTTAGAGAGAAGCAATTTTTTTATTTCAAGAGTATTGTTGAAAGTAACAATGGCTCAACAACTTTACCAAACCAAAGAATAATGTTTGGAATTGTTCTTTGAAAATTCTAAGAGAGTCCATGCAAGTCTGTGTAGGAAGGAACTTTGAGTTTTTATATATCTGCCAAACTTTCTCTGATGTGCAATGCGTTTTCTTTTCTTTTTTTTTTTTTCTTTTTTTTCATGTTACTTTTCCCTGTCGTCATTTAAATGTTTTTGTTTTCTTCATCTGCTTATGTAAAATAGTTCTGGGAAAGCTGAGTCAGCATGTCTGACAGGCTTGGGTATTAGTTTCTTTAGTTATGCAAAACTATTTTTGTTGTTGGTACTTGCTAAAAATAATAGGGAAGTAATGTGGATTTTTGGCAGCAATTGACTAAGTTATCATGAGTTGAAAACTTTGGATCTCTCTTGTTGATTATTCTGTGAAAAGAAAACAAACCTTTGAATCAACATTTTTCTTTCATTTATAAACATATGCATGCTCTTACCTCACAAGGACAATGGACTTGTTTAATTGCTATTTATGAATTTGTAAAGCTATCATATAAACTAATAAAACAATCTATCAAATATAAAATTGTTTATTCAACTCCACACTTTGAAAATTATTGTCAGCAAATTAGTGTATGGGTGTGTTTTTTTTGCAGGGTTGTTTTCTAAATGTAGGTTTTCTCAAGGATGTAAGAGTCTCTTCTTTCCCTTCTGTCATCTGCTTGTCTCATACATGTACATTCTAAGTGCAGCTAGCTTAACCAACTGTTTATATGGAGGCAGCCACTGACATTCATTGAAGGCATTAATCTGCATCTGATGAGCAACCCACCGATGCACCACTCTTCTTTTTTAATCTGGCGTAACACAATGCAAAATCTATTTTGGTATCATTTGGAATTAGCCAAGTACAGATCTACTTTTCTTATGACAAATGGTCTTTATTAACATTAATTTCAATCAGGACCATTTGATATTTCCTGGCATAAGTCATATACTAAACATTATCTTATTATTTTTCTTCATTTTATTTCTTAATGCATATGTACAATGGACGTCTGTTTCACAGCTGAAGATTAAGTGATAGTAAATTTCTTCAGATTTCCACCTTGCATCAGCCATACCCATGTCACCTGCAACGATCTCCTGAAAGGTGAAGAACTACTAAGGTGCATCACATGAAAATAGTTTACAGTGGAACACCAACTACTGAAACACATTGACTTCATCTCAGGATGAACAAAGTTTTATTACTCCAGCAGTATGAGGAAATCTTTCAAGGTTAAGCCACACAAAACAATACATTTCCTAAGAGAAGCAGGATGATATTGCAGATATTCTTTAACTACTTTTTTTTTTTTTATGTGCTGTGTCTCTTCAGAACTTAGGTGATCACACCCCTCCACATCTTCTTGTTCCTTTACTCTTAATATTTTTTGTCTAGGTATTTCTCCCAAACCCTGCTCTGCTTAAGCCCATCAAGTATGTCACATGCTGTTTTCCTCTGTCAACCCTGTAAGTATCAGAATCTCTAATCCCTCTTTCCTTGTTATGTGTCTCAAAAATTTCAGCTGTCTCTTCCTACTTTTAAGTATCTCGAAACAAACTACCCTACAATCTCTTTCTTACATTGCAAGCTTCTCACTATTTTACTGTTATTTCCATGGTATCTGTTCTGATCTGCAATCATTGGTTACATCAGATCTGACTTTTACAGTTAATATATTGTTGATAATTCAATGATAAAATAGAACAAATCTGATGTAATATGTTTCATGTTTTGAAATAAAGTTTTCATTGTTTCAATCATATATGTATTGGGAAAGAACAGTGAAATAGGACAAGTGTTGTTTATAATTATACATTTAGAGAAATGCTCATAATGTAAGGATGCTTAACTAAATTTTAAATTTCTGCTGCCCAATGTGATCTCCTTCAACTTTTTTCTTGTTTTAAATGTATTAACAACTAGGACTCAGTAGAATTCCTTCCTATAGATTTTAATCTTTTGTGAATTTTGTTAATACTTTTTTTATATGTCAATGCATCCTCGTAACAATATTAGCAATAGTTAAGGTGATATGCTGTATGGTTCTGGATGTAATTTGTTGTGAACAATTCAGAAATTAGTGTTCTTTCTGTACATTTTTTGCCTTACGAAATTACTTTGTCTTTTGGTAGATACATTTGATAGTTTCTAGAAATGACTTTGTACTTTTTTTAAAATTCTCCCCTTTGTAAGACACTGCTTGGTACTGTATGAAAACAAGTATGCCCCCCCCCCAACATCTTAACTGATATATCCTTTGACTTTGCTTGGGTGTATGTTGTAATTATTTATTATTAAAATTCACTTGCTACATTTTTTTTTCTTTTTTTGTGTTCTGGTTGAGTAAATTAAAAAAAAATGTACTAAATGACTTTGTGATCACTGGATTTGTGGATATGGCATACATCTGAGCAAGTGTGAAAGATGTCACCAAAATGTTAATAAACAACAATCATGGAGATAATAGTTTAAAAATATATGAATTCATTGAAATACTTCCCATTTTTGGCAGTTTGTAATAAAATTGTTTTTTCTCGTCACAAAACAGAACAATGTAATCTTTTTATACGAAGTTGAAATACCTACCCAACTTACGTTTACCTAGATGCTATTACCCACCTCTACTTAATCTGACTCCATAATTACTAGGATATTAAGTGTTAATGGGAGTGTAATTAATATGCTATCAAAAATGATAATTTAAAAGCAGTGAACTTGGTTATTCACTGTTAATAATCAATATATTTAACCTACTCACCAAATCTTTCATGACAATGGTTTTGATGAGCTTTCCTCATTGTTGCCTTGACTTCATGAATTTAAGCAGAGTGATAGTTGCCAGATAGGTCTCATCATTTTACTGTTGAAATTGATAAATATAACTATGTTCTTTTCTTGTATTTCTCACCTGTGGAACTCATTCAATCCTTGCCACCTGTATTGAAAATTTTAAATGCCATGCAAATTCAATGGCCATTTTCTGTCTTTCTAATTCTTGTTTTTTTTATTGTCTTTTCTCTTCTGTTCTTTCACTCTCAATAGCCTTGTGCCTTAGTGGCTTCCTCACTTGGCTTGGGGTGAAATGATTAGAAAAAAATTGTGGTTATAGTTCAAAATAACACATTAAGTAGACACATTTTCAGTAATACTAACATTTATTTTTGATCTCTTTATTTTCAGTGCACTGCCACACAAATTTTGCAAAAATTTTCTAAGCGTTTTGCGACAATATTCTGTGCTGAATCATGAATTTGTTTTTTCTTATTCTTTTTTTTTTTTTTTTTTCAATGCTGAAAATTCCCTCCCACCCACTGGCAGCAATGGTTATATTATTATTATGCCCTATACACTCATGTATAAGGTTAGAATATGCGACAAAAAAGTCATAGTCAGTAGACTTTTATTCAAGGTTTTTATTTTATCAAAATATATATAGTGGTTGTTTTGCAATGCAACAGTGTTTTACTTAGATTTTAGAAGCATTTCACCAAATATTTGTTTTTATTTCTTATATTAGTCATTTTATTTCTTATTTTTTCTGCACAAGCTTTTCCTTTCCTCTTGTATATTATATAGATATCAAGTTCAATCTGTAATGCTTTAATAACTTTCCCAAAATGGATCTACTTCTATGACGTCAAATGGTTTGCAGATTTTTTTTAAGAGGGAAATGTTTTATTCAATTTGTATGTTAAATAAAATCCTGTCATATTCTGAAGATGATGCTAATGTCTGCTAAAAAGAAGTAAATTAAAATTTGAGAATCTTATTGAAACTTTTTAAAACAGATGAAATGGTAGGAAAAAAAAGGTCATTTTATAATAGTTATAAAGCATAAATTATTCTCTAAATTATTTAAAAATCATTGTAGATATCAAAATATTAAAAAATATCAAGATAATAATAATATAAAAAATATTATAGATATCAAAATATTAAAACATAAGAATTTACAAAACCAAGCCACCTGAACATAATATCTTGATTAGCTGCATCGGCTTTTATTTTTACCCATTTCTATGGCATAAAATGTGGAGTTGGTTTATAATTTGATTAGTGTATATATGGTAAGTAAAATCCATTAGAGTGAATGAAACTTTTGAGATGTTTCTTAGGTAGATCCTACCAAGGATATCACAAATTGCTTAAACAGCTCATTTAAAATAAATTTGTATGTTTGCCTGACAATAGTCCTCATCACCCTTAAAATTAAGAAATTGAGTATTAGGTTGTTCATTTTGTTTCATTTCTTGGAACTACTGCTTCAAAAAGAGAAAGTGGGGGACGGAAATGTTCCAAATAGCATTCCTTTTTCTGGGAATGCCAACTGCCAATTATTTCTTATCATCCATTCCAACTTGTCTTCTTGGATTTCTGAGTCAGTGTACTGTCTACCAAACTGAAGTTCACCTCATTTAGCTGTTACCCTCCTTTCTTGTAGTGGAATTTTTTTTCTGGGGGTTGGAGATCACTGAATCTCTTTTTCTTTCCTTTTCATTTTTTTTTTTTTTTTAATCTATATTTGTTTGTTAAGGAGTCTTTGAAGAAAAACAATAAATCAGAAGTTTATTTTAAAAACAAAATGTAAACAAACTCACCCTCACACACAGATTTATTATTACAGTATTTTAATACTCAACTCTGGACTTTCTGCTTTTGCTAAACACTTTGTAAAAAAAAAGTGTTTTTGTGGTACACTACTTAAATTTTGTGACAAATATGTAATTCACACTTTATAATAAGGAAATTCAATGAAAAATGTATTTACTATTCAAATAATAGTAGTGGAAACCTAGGGACCATGTACAAGAACTGGTAGTCTGTGTGTCGAGATAAACATTAGTCAACCAAATATCTCAACTTGAAATTTATTTAGAACCTGAGAAATGATTTTTAAATCCCTTTTTTGAAGCGAGGAGCATTCTTAGAGGTTGTCTAATTTGGCATTTTAATATATTTTGTTCCTTATGTTACTTGTAAGGAATGTTAATTTGTCTACTTCAAGCAGATATTTTAAAAAGTAAATATTAAAAATGAGCTTGAAATTGAATGGAAACCTTATTTGTTTCTGACAGATTTTTTTTTTAACCCTGCTTAATTTCTTAATCGATGTTAGTGAATGTAAAGTATCTGAAAAAAAAAAAGAAACAAAATAGTTTGTTAGTGTCAAGTTTCCAATTACATATGGCAGCTATTCGCAACAACAGTTTCTTATAACACATACTTTATTAGTGTCAATTTTGAAACCATCATGTATAGAGGCTGCTAGCATTGATGTAGAAGTTACTAGCATGAACATTGTTCTGTCCAATGTAGAGTTTGCTAGCATCGACAGTGTCCTATCACGCATTTCTGTTGAAGCAAATAATAAGAAAATTTGTTAAATTTATTAATGTTCAACTGTGTGTCTGTGTGTATACATTATTAGATTATTAAACCCTTCAAAAAACTACATAGGTAGAATTAGCAAAATTACCCTTAAAAAAGCTTCCACATTCACTAAGAATGCCTAAAACATGAACCACTGGAAGAATACAACCAATGCAATTGATTGATTCACAAAATAAATAAATAAAATGGATTGCACTTTCATCCAGTTTGATATTTGTGATTTCTACCAGTCACTATCTGAAAAACCTTAACTGCAGCCTTAAATTTGGTTAAAAATTACTGCTCCATTAGCAAACTAAGATCTCAAGATAATCAAACAGGCCCCAAAATATATTTTATTTAATAATGAATGCCTGTAGACTAGAAAAATAACCCTGATTTCTGCATCTCTATAGAGAAATTAGGGTTGTTTGCCTAGGTACCTCATGCTGGGATCACTCCTTCAGATTGATAACATCAAGAATTTACTTTCCTGACAAATTAACCATGGTGAGATTTGAACCCAGGCTTCATGGTCAGAAAGCAAATGTTACCACTTAACCATAATACACATGTTTAATCCTAACGCCGACAAGTCCATTCCAATGGAGTCTTAATGGATGAAACGCATCACAAGTAAACTTTTTCCATTTTGAATTACAAAGACAAATATATTTTACTGTGATCTTGGAGGAAATTAAAAGTACTTGTGTAGGAAAAAAACTATGATGCCTTCCTTGATGAATTTCCTCTTAACATCAGGAAATTAATTAGAGAACTGAAAAGGATTATTATAAAAGAACGTCTATATTATTCAATGAAACACACACACACACACACGGGCACATGGGCATGTGGTTAGAATGTTTGCTTTCTGACCATGAAGGTGATTTCTTGATGTTATCAGTCTGGAGGAGACAATCCCAGTGTGCAACACCTTTAGAAAGTACCTGAAAACCCATATCATAGGTTGACATGAGACTTGAGTGAAATTGGGTAGATGGCTCCTATTGAGGAGACATTGATTGTTGTGCTAGCTTGAAATTGCAAATCACTATGAACGAGTTTTGAGTTCTTGAGCGTTTTGGCCTTGTCCAAATTGTTGTTCACGTCAGATGACATTCTTTTATCTAGAGACTAAGGTTCACTCAGCATAATTGCAATAAAAGCCACATATGGGCTCTGTGGGTCTTGAACAAACACAAGTTTGCCTGAGCAAGCGTCTGCAGTTATGGACAGGCATTCCTTGGATATGAGTGACCAGCCATATATATATATATATATATATATATATATAACACGTAGCACACTTGGTATACTATCCAGGCAAATTGCGATAGAGACAAACTCAAAAGAACTCAATGTTAAATTCATTTATTTAATTTGGCAGCGTAATATAATTTAGAAAAGAGTTTTGATTTATTACAATGAGTAATACATATTTCACCACATCATGATGTTATGATAGTGGCTCATCAATAATATCATGATGCAGTGAAATATGTATTACCCATTGTAATAAATCAAAAATCTTTTCTAAAATAAATATATATATATATATATATAAACAATGACTTGATACTATTAAATTCATTTATCTCCTTAAGTAGAACTGATGTAAGCATCTTAATACTAAAATAAAAGTGGAGAAAATATCTTGAACCTTTCAGAGAAAAAAATGTTCATGAAACAATTATTTCTTTACAGGAACAACAAAATATGTTTGAAGGATCTAAATTGGAAAACAATACATTTTAATACATCACTTAATAAGTCCCAGGCCTGACACACAGATGGCACCATTAATAAAAAATATCCCTATGATTTTTATGAAGTACTATCCTTCAAATGACATGTAACAAAATTTAAGCCCAGTTAGATTATTACTTTACAAATTACAGTTAAGTGAAGCTATTCTTGCAAATTTTCAAAACAATGGAAAAATATTAATTTTGTGTGTTGATAAAGTGTTGCTTTCTGATGGGGGGGATACTATTCAGGTAAAGCAATGGCTTGATAAATGTTATTTGAATTCTGCTCTGTTGAAAACAATGGTTAGGAGGTGGTGTGCTAACTTTAAATGCAGTTGTACAGACACAAATGATGCTAAATGCTCAAGTCATCTAAAATCAGCAGTTGTTCCTGGAAAACAAAAAAAAAATTCACAAACTTGTTTTGGCTGATCGTAAATTGAAGTTGTGTGAGATAGCAGTGGAGTGAAACATATCAGAAGGCAGTGTATTCACCATTTTACAGGAACATTTGTGAATGAAAAAGCTCTGTTCAAAGTGGGTGCCACATTTGCTCACAGTTGGTCAAAAACAACAACACAGCAATGATTCAGAGCATTGTTTGCAACTGTTTCAATGCAACAAGGAGTTTTTGCAAAAATGTGTGATAAATGAAGAAGAAAAAGTGACCTTTCATTAAGACAACGCACAGTGTCACAACTCAATCACAATGATCGCAAAACTACGTGAACTGCACTTTGAATTTCTTCTGTATCCATCCTATTCTCCAGATCTGGCCTTCAGCAACTACTGGCTGTTTGCAGACCTCAAAAGAATGCTCCAGGGAAAGAGATTTGGCTCTAATGAAGAACTGATATTGGAAACTGAGGTGTATTTGGAGGCCAAAGATAAATCGTTCTACAAAAAAAGTATTGAATTGTTAGAGAAGCTTTGGAATCAGTCTCCTTCTTGGGTGATACACTATGTTGATGAATAAAATTGAATTTTACCTAAAAGTTGTTTTATTAGTTATGCCCAGTATTTATTAAGTGATGTGTTAAGAAATTAAATTGAAAAACAAAACTGAAAGATAATTAAGATATAAAATCGTCTTAATCAAAGTTAGGTCAATTCAATTAGAATAATTAAAAGCAAATAAAATTGATAAATAAACTTGAAAATGCACTGGCAATAGAACAAGAAAGGAAATAGAAGAAAAGAAAATAAATATCCTCCTGAAAGAAAGGAAGAAACAAAACTCTCTTTTTGCCAGCAAAAGTAATTGTTTTGCCAATAATTTTTTCTGTGATGGAAAGTTGGCAAAAAGGTTCCCAAAATATTTTCCACATTATTTTTTTAGTATGAAGATGTTTATATCAGTTTTGTCTAAGGCATTATATGGAAATAATGATATATAATTTATACATTTCAAGAACTGTATTTAAAAGAAAATATGTATAATAAATTGGAAAAAGCTTTTATGACCTGTTTCAGAACTTCATTGGACTAGGTTTGTTGATGTCATCACTAAACATATGCATTTTCACTCCTGCTCATCAAAGTTTTTAATTAGGAGAACTTACTGTAAAATATAATAAGTGTGAGAAATGAATTGGTCAGTGATAGGAAAGGGAAATGAAGTACTAGAGATTGAAACACTCTCACTGACCAATTCATTTCTCACATCTATTATATTTTACAGTAAGTTCTCCCAATTAAAAACTTTGATAGGCAGGAGTGAAACCGGTTGTTTTCTGTTTAATATTTTATCCTCATTATGACTTGTAACATAAAAATTATTACTTTTAAAGCAATACTCAAGTTCTGTACCACAAAAAATGTTTATATATATATATATATATATATATATATATATATATATATATATATTAGGTGTGAGAAATGAATTGGTCAATGATGGGAAAGGGGAATGAACTACTAGAGACTGATCACAGTAAGGCCAAGCAAACACTCTCACTGTTTACACAGCAAGGGTCTGCAAGACCTGATGTAAACAGACTCCCGCAGCTTCAGATGAAAAAGTTAATGCGAATTGGCTAATGTGAAACACCAAACCACATTAAACTTCATGGCACACTTTCATTTAGATAAAATCTAAAACAGAAAACAACTGGTTTCACTCCTGCTCATCAAAGTTTTTAATTAGGAGAACTTACTGTAAAATATAATAAGTGTGAGAAATGAATTGGTCAATGATGGGAAAGGGGAATGAAATCAGTTGTTTTAAATTTTATCCTCATTATGCCCTGTAATATTAGAATTTATTACTTTTAAAGCAATACTCAAGTTCTGTAACACAAAATATCTGTGTGTATATATATATATATATATATATACACACAGATATATATATATATTGTCTAATTACTTAGTTTTTAGTCATAATAAAATAATTGAAAATTGCCTGAAAACACCACTCATGGTAAAAACCTAGGTCTCATAACTCATTTCCAAAAAAATATATATATATATATATATATATATATATATATATATATATATTTATTATAAATTATGTTTTAGAACATGTACATTATTTTTTAATGTATGTCCTCAACAATCATATGTTTGTTTCAATGTTGGGTGCCCAACATTTCTTCGGGAGGTTTTTGAACAAAGACTTAATGCCACAGAATTTCAACAGTTTTAAATAAAGAAAACTTTTTAAACAAAACCCTAAGGATTCTTTTGGTCAACACTTCATCAGAGGGTACTCTTGACAAAGATAATTACACAAGAATAATGAGGACTTAAAACGTTAAAGTGGAAAAAGAAGGGGCCAGATTAAAAGTTTATTTGTAAAGACAATTTATGAATAAAAGACAAAAGGTTTCAACAGAGTATAAAAAAGGAAAGATTCAAAGCTCACTGCACAGAAAAAGGGAATGTAAAAAAAATTCTCCTTTTGTCTGCAAAGACTCGGCTTGTGTAATTCAATGCAAACTGATTTCAGTACACATAAATGGTAGTCAAGCTGAGCCTTGAACAAGATGAAAAACAACTATTCTCATATGCTTTAGCATAATCTGAACTATCCATTAGGTGCTGGTCGATTGATGAGATTTACATGGCTTGTGTATTCCTCCTAGAGAGACCCTGGTTGCTGAATCTTATATAAGCAGGCATGTGCTGACTGATTCTGGTTTCTAATCATTGATTGCTTTGCCTTTTTCTTGTTTGTCTCCATAAGCTAAGTCCTTGTTTTTCTTCTGTCAATTAGCTTTGCCAATGGCACCCCACCAATGAGTTGTTAGCTGGATGGATACTCAGGGTTTTGTTTAAAAATAAACATTTTCCCTATTTAAATATAATTACATTTAAATCCAAAAGGAGTGACTTGATGGTAAAATCCATAAGGTAATTCTATTATTATTGTTAAAATTAAATATTAAAAATTATCCAGCTAAGAGGCATCAATGTAAATAAAATTAATTATTAACAGGATTGAAAAAGCAAATTCAGTTTGCAGAAATGATCATTTGATCATTATTTTTTAATTGTTTTATGTAGTATACACACAAACATACACTACAGTGTGTGTAACATTTTTCACAGTGCACAGATGTTAGATTCTGAACTTAGGTAGAAGTGTTGATTCTCACCATATACTAGCTCTGAACCTGAGAAGTGCTGATTTAATAAAAAGAATTTTGTCATTTTTTATGTGTACTGTTATTGCAATAAATGTAAATAAAGGCTGAGGGTCTTGCCATCAAATATTGTGCATATTGGTACGTTTGCATCAAAATGTAATTTACTGCAAGTGCTTTTCCATATATATATAATTGGCATGTGGTTGAGTGGTTAGAATGTTCACTTTTTGTCCAGGAAGCCTGGTTTCAAATCTCACCATGGTTGATTTGTCAGGAAGGTGACTTCTTGATGTTACCAGTCTGAACGAGGAGATCACAGTGTGTGGCACCTTCAGAAAGTGCCTGAAATTCCATACTACAGGTTGACCCAAGTGAAATTGAGTAGACGGCTCTTTTTGAGGAGGCATTGGTGGTTGAGCTAGCTCGAAGTCCCAAGTCATTGTGACCAAGGGTTTGAGTGTCCTGGCCTTGTTCAGACCCTTAAATAACGCGCTCTCTCCCAGAAACTGTAACTAAGTTCCGCTCAGCATAGTTGCAGTACAAACTACAAGTGTACCTGAGCAGGCATCTAGAATGGGGATTAACTAGCTGCTCTGGTAAATGGGTATCCTCGAATATGAGTGATCAGGCATTATATATATATATATATATATATATATATATATATATATATATATAGTCATTTGCAGACAGATCTGTTTCGCTGTATCACAGCTCACCAGTACGGTTAGACTGCCGATTGCTTTTTAGCCAGGATTGAAACCCGACCGAATTGGTGTCAGTTGGCAATTCTACCTCTGAGCTGTGGGCGCTCGGTAGAAGAAGGCAGACTTTTTATATTATCCTCTTTTACTCACGAGTTTCATGCATCATGAGTTGTAAAATATAAGATAATGTGTATTTATTAAAATATGTTTTTGCTCTGTTATACAACATTGAGCACTGCACCATTCACATATGATTAATATTTATATATTGATGTGTATACATATACATATATACTTATTTATCTTCTTTAATAAATATATATATATATATATATATATATATATATATATACATATACACACACACACACACACAAATTATAAATTACTGTTTCATTTGATACCATAATTTCATTTAATGACAAGGTTCATTCAGTTAACAAAACAATCAAAAAATATTCCTCAGTATTAGTGTTAAAATATTAGTATTTACTTTGCTTAGCTTAGTCTGGCACAAGATCTTGCTATAGCATTGGATTAATTTGCAGACTACATTCTTCAGTTGTAGCAGTCAAGGCCATCACAGCTACAACCCACCAAGCTACAATTATCCTAATTCCTTTCATATTCAATTGGTAAAGAGGAAGTTCCACTCAGACAGCGTCTTCTCCAGGACTGTTAAATTATATAACAAACTATTAAGAAAATGTGTCCTTGATCACTACAATCTTAACTTCAAGTGTTGGGTCAACCATTATATATCCTACATAGTATGCTTCTAGTGTTCTCTCCCTGTATGCCATAACAACAACTTTATTTCAGTCAGTTAAGTGTCATACGTGAAACATGCTTGGGCGATCATAACTTGAAAGCGAGATGACTGACTGGGCAGAATATTATCCCGCAGTAGGTTGCCATTGCTTTCTGCAGTAGACTGGTTGTCAGCCAAGGCTATAGAACCCAATCTGTCCTGTTATTTAACCCATAACTGGAGGGAAGAGACGGATTAATACCTTTCCCAAGGGTATTTGTGCGTAAGTGAATACAACGGATTCAACTGGAATTTGAACTCGGCTCTCCAATTTCTCGTTCTGAGCCGATATCCAATGCACCACAATGCACTTTATTTAGTACCAACTATTTTGAGTGGCTCTAAGGCCTTTATTAGTATTACTTTTTATTGGTAATAATTTTTTTCTCACAATCAGAACATTAATCTACTTGGCTGATTTTAGTTTCCTTTTGCCAATATGTCTGGAATCCATTTTTGTTTTTTGTTTTTTAGTGGTCTTTTTTGTTTTGTCTTTCTTGTTTTTTTTGGGGTTTTTTTTTGTTGTTGTTTTTATTGTTTTACCTCTCAAGTTTATTGCTGCTAATTTAGAAATAGCTAAAAATGGAGCCATTGGTTGGGTGTTATGGTGAGATGTTGAAAATAATTTGTAAGAAGAGACTGCTTGATATCTGAGGATTAATCGTTGTACTTCCTGTTTCTTTATCTCTTTTCTCTTTAACATCTCATTCAACCTTTCTGTTTATTTGATCATTGAAACTTTTAATAAAACTACTTTAATCCTAGTTAGAAAATTAAGGAAATAGGATTTTAATTCTCAGTGCAAAACTAGGATCTTTTCCTGAAAATGTATGGAATGTCCACTCACCTTTGTCTTGAATCAGGGATAGAAAATGTCTTCATATGTTTTTCATTATGGTAGTGTTTGTAGACATCTATTGCTACTTACCCTCAGTTTATTTCAAGTCGTTAACTTTTCTCTCTTTACATTTTATAGCTGTTTTTTCATTTTAACATTTCTATGTTAAAGTAATCTTAAACTCTAGTCTCTTATAAATTTCAGGAGAGTGATTTCTTTTGCTCGACTTTTTGTAATGTATACTATTTACATTGTTCAAACTCATATTTATTGCTTTTATTATGACGTTTTGGCTGTTGCATGCTCTGGCCTTCTTCAGGTGCTAGGAATTTTTAACCAAACCTTTTATTACAATCACTGGGATATATCATTCTTGTTCAATCTGCAATGCCACTTCAGGTAGCCATGTAGTTATTTTCCTTTAACTTAACTCTCTAAGTTATTTGTTCACCACTGCTGTAGCCTGGCATTGAATTTAAACCTCATTGCATCATATCACTGGAACTAACCAATGTCTATATCCATTGAGCCATGGCTTTTGTAATGTGTATGTGAGTTTAAGAATGAACTTAAAGAAACATTATGCTCCTAAAACCATTCAGTTTTTAAATTTAGGTAAATTAATTGCCTTGCTGAAAGGGAAATGCTTAAAACAAAATATTATTGCCATAATGTTATTATGATGGAATATTGAGCTCTTTTTTTTGTGGTACCTAAACTTTTTTTTATTTAAGTGCAGTATTAGGTTGATGGATGTGCGTTGTGGTGCAGTGGAATATCAGCTCGGAACGAGAAATCGGGGAGCCAAGTTCAAATTCCAGTTGAATTCATTGCATTCACTTACGCACAAATACCGTTGGGAAAGGTATTAATCCATCTCTTCCTTCCAGTTATGGGTTAAATAATAGGACAGATTGGGTTCTATAGCCTTGGCAGGCAACCAGTCTACCGCAGAAAGCAATGGCAACCTACTGCGGGATAATCTTCTGCCCAGTCAGTCATGTCTCTTTTGAGACATGATCGCCCAAGAGTGTATCACGTATGGCATTTAACTGACTGATTAGGTTGACATTGAGATCTCCACAAATTACAGTTGAGCTGGCTAAAATCTATGTTAAGTTTCTTTTCCTTGTAGTTCTTGTGGAACTCCCTTCTATCTCCATGCTTTCCATCCAACTTTTATCTGCAAAAATTTAAATGCAATGTCAGTCACTATCTACTGTCCTTCTGATTATTCTTTTCTCTTCCTGCTCATTATTAATGTTTCTGTTCCTAATTCTTCCACACCCTGAAACCCCTTTTGTCTTAGTGTCTTTATTGCCTTCACATGGGGTGATACGCATTAAAGATAAAATTAAATGCAATGTCAATCATTATATACAATCCTCCTGATTATTCTTTTCTATTCCTGCTCATTATTAATGTTTCTGTTTTTAATTGTAGTACACCTTGTAATCCCTTGTGTTTTAGTGCAGGGGTTTTCAAACTGTGGTCCATGGACCACAGGGGGTTCGCAAGGATAATATAGAGGGTCCGTGGATAAGCTCATCACATGAAATTCAAAGTATAAATTTTCAATGTCTGGATATTTATTTTTACTTATTAATGTTATGACAAAAGCTTGCACTATCGCCCATTACATGTCAAAGTTATTTATACAAAAAATTATTTTACACATGCAACAGCTTGATGTTCAAATTTACTTTTTTTTTTTTTTTAGGGTGCAAGTGTCACCCATGGATAAATTTTTAATAAAGGGGTCTGTAAGTCAAAGTATGAAAACTCCTGTTTTAGTGGCTTTACTGCTTTGCATGGGGTGAGACCAATTAAAAAGAAAAAATGACCTAATTTATTTCTGTAATTTTTTGATTAGTCAGTATTTATCTCTCTTGCTTTTATTTTATTCTTACCACATTTTTGTTAGTCTATTCCTTTTGCCTAATTTTTATTTATTTCTTAAGTGTACAATCTATAAAAGGAGATGTGTAAGTACGGCAAGAGATTGTCTGTCTAACTTAATTATGTAAATGTAGGATATTTTCATCAGTTAGCAATTTTCTGCTAACACTATGCTAGAGAAAAGAGACTTCTTTCTTCATTTGATTTGTACACAGGAACAAAATGAAAAATAACAATACTGGAGAATGAGGTAAAATAATTTGAGAAGAATTAACTGACTTGTTTTGTGGTTTATCAACCATGTGCATGTTATTTAAAGGCAGAAAATATATTTACATTATCAGACTTTTCTTTTTTAAATAACAAAGATTTTTTACTAATTAACCCATAGCTGGAGGGGCATGAGGTGAATTTATCTTTCTCGAGGGTATTTGTAAAAAAGTGAATATAATGAACATAACCAAAATTGGACCTTGTCTATCTTGTTAGCAACTCCAAGCTATTATCCATTACACCACCCACGCATACAAGCTTATAGCACCTGGTATTATGAAGCAGTCAACCATGTAGGTACTGACCAGGCTTGGCATTGCTTAATTTTGGTGATTGTATAAGAACTGGTATTGCAGTGTGATTAGTTGTAAACTTAATGTGCTAAGAAGATCAGGTCTCAGTAAGTCTTTGAATGATAGCAATTTGTTATCTTTTGTACTGACAAAAACTTTGAGTTTTCTTTTGCATTACAAGTCACACTGAATAAGTTAAGGGCTGTTTGGAACAATAGGCAAGAATGTATTCACACACAAATACTTTTTTTTACCATGGCACACTTACACATAACGCTTACTTTATTGTACTGTTATGTAACCCCCAGAGAAATTCACACACCTACACAAACAAACCTGGTCACACCCACCTTCTTATACACATTTTTTACACTAACACACTTTTCATTTATATAGGCAAAATACAATCTCTTATAATACCATTGGTTACTACTCCTCTTTATTTTTGTTTTTAGGTAAATAATTGTTGCTTGTAGGAGTCACTTTAGTAAGTTTTTCATTTTTTTTTTTTTATAACAAAGAAAAAAAAAAAGGATAAATTTAGACATGAATGAGCAAAGATATTTAAGAACTGGAGGATGTTTCATTCCTTCACAATCATTTTATTATCCATATCTTGGAAACTCAAAATAAGGTGACGTTACACATTTCTCTTTGGATATTTTCGACCAAATCTTTTGATGGTGACAGGTAAAGAAGTTTTCTTGATTACAAATGATGAGTCCAAACTTTTTTTTTTTCTTCTTTTAAAATGGATTCCATTATTACAATTTTTCTTTATACATTCATGTTCAATAGTCGGTTTTGGTTTGTGTATATGCTTTTTTTTTTTTTTTTTCTTGAAAAGTGGATGTGGTGTAATTAAAAGCAGCTTGGAATGAGAAATCGGAAAGCTGAGTTCAAATACTTTTCCTAAGAGTATTTGTGCATATGAATCAATTGCTTCTTCACCCAGCCATGGGTAAATATCAAAACAGAGAATGGTCCATGAGAATCATATATATTCTAATTCTTACTGTTAATCACTAATTTCATTTTTACACACACACACACACATTTTTAAAGTATTATCTCTCTTCAGAATTTAGATCATCTTGACGGCCCACTTATTTTATTTTTCATCTGTCAATTGACATGATTTTTGGGGGATAGATATTGGAGTGATTTCAAAATGAATTCTCCATGGGGTTTGGAATTTAGAATTTTCTTTCTCTCCAACACCTTTAATTAATTCAAAACAGGTCAACAAACTGTGAAAAAAAATATCAATTAAACAATTTCCCATGGGTTAATCTTTTTTACTCAATTCTTATCTTTCTTTCAGGATGCTACTTTGAGCCTTAAATTCTGGAAATTTTTCTAGCACTTAATCCTTTCTGTTATCATAAAGACAATTGTGTTTTTGGTTGTATGTGTATATATATATATTTCTCTGTCATGCTTATGGAGAAATAAAGACTGTTGTGTATTTGTGTGTGTGTGTGTGTATATATATATATATATATAAAGGAAAACTCAACATGTCATATTTGTTATAAACTATAGTTCAATCATCAGACATTTTACAATATTTCCTCCATCTGGTACAAAGTTTCTGCCGGAATGAACGTTTTCTTAAAATGAAAATAGCGATAAAAATAAACATAAGATTACAAATAAATGACAATAAATGTAAGATGTTGGATTATCCTCACCATTTATGGACTGATATATATATATATATATATATATATATATATATATTATTCACTCTGGAAGAATGGTAGACGTTGAAAAAACAGTAGCTAGCTACTCTAGCATCTATGTATCGTTGATTCAGGTAATGAATTAGAACATTCTAACTACTGGCATATGTCTACAAGGTATGTCACAAACTAAAAGTCTACCTCCTCCTACTGAGTGGCCATAGCTCAGAGATAGAATCGCCGACTGACGCCAATTCGGTCAGGCTTCAATCCTGGGTAAAAGCAATCAGATGTGTAACAGTACTGATGAGCTGTGATACAGTGAAACAGATCTGTCTGCGGATGACTATAATTAAATCCATAAAGGATGGGCAAATAGGTAAAAAAAAAAAAAAAACAAAAAAACAATCCTCTCTCTTTATTTATATATATATATATATATATATATATATATATATATATTAAATGATTTGTTGTCATTTTTGGTGGTGGGGTTACACTCATAACTCTTTATTAATAAAACAGAATTAAACTTAGCGATCCTTTCTGTTACAAAGTGTGTTTGGAAATTTTTTTGGTAATGTTAACTCTTTCTTTTCTGTTAACTTTATTCCACTCCCAACTCTTTATTTTTCTTAGATAATTTGTTGTACTTTGTCTGTAGTTCTGGATTTGTAATGTCTGACCAATATTGGCATCTGGCCACCAGCAGAGGTCAGTTTATTTAAGCTTGATTAGAAAAAAGTCTGAGTGTATGAGTTCTGTTTTGCTCATTAAAAAATAGTCCCTCACCTTTTACCCAGTTTACTCTGTTGCTCAGATCTCAAGATAAATTTTTTTTCTTCTCTGCTTTTAGGTAATTTCTTCCCTCATCATTACCAGACTTTATTTCTGTTTCTTTAAATAAGCAGAAGCCCCCTTCATTTTGTTAACTAACTCAAGAGGATTTTTTTTTCTGTACGTTGTTTTTATTCAGTCAGTTAAGTGCCATACGTGATACACACTTGGGCAATCATGTCATGAAAAAGACATGACTGACTGACTGAGCAGAAGATTTTCCCATAGTAGGTTGCCATTATTTTCTGCAGTAGACTGGTCGCCAACCAAAGCTACAGAACTCCTACTGTCTGTTATTTAACCCATAGCTGGAGGGAGAAGAGATGGATTAATACCTTTCCCCAAGTGCATTTGCATGTAAGTGAATACCATGAATTCAACTGTAATCTTATTTCAGCTTTCTGATTTCTCATTCTTAGCCAATATCCACTACACCACAATGCACATTTATTACCTTTCTTGAAAAACTAGACGCAAAAGTTTGAAGAATTGTGGCAACAATTAATGAAAGAATCTTGTCTGCTAAACAGTTTCTAATGAAGGCTTGCCCATATTTGTGTTCTTAACTGTTAGTGTCCAAGAAACAAGTGGAATTTAAGGCCTCATGGCTTCTGTACTCCATTAACATTGGAAAGGACAACTGAGTTTACTGCATAGACCAAGAACGGATCCTGATTGGATAGTAGTGAACCAATCAGAGTCCTGGATTAGTAAGGGTTTTAAGTTTGAGGCTGATTTTTGAATGGTAAAGGGTCAGTTCCCTTTACTATCTTTTTCAAATTTTTATATTATAGAATTATTTTTTATATTTTTGGTTCTATTAACAAAATAAAACCACGATACACAAATTCATTAGATGGTACTTTTATTATCTTCAGTAGTAGCTTTTCATCTGTATTCCGAAATACCAAAATAATACAGTATTTTTTTTATTATAGTTCAGTAAATTTAGTTTTATTCACCTAAATAAAGCATACATTGTTTCATAGTAACATAACATATAGCACTGTAAGGTTTCAGATATCCATTGAAGCTGTGAATTTATTAATGACAGCAAATAAACAACTTCAAAAAAAATATCATGGTAGTTTTCTTTTGTATTGATACATAAAATAAGCTTAGTGTTTGATAAACAAGCATTGCCTTATTCTTTCTTTTATGATTTGATTTTGGAACAAGTGTTGATTTCATTTTGTTTATTGTACCATATCTCGGTCACATCATTTTTCAAAGTACAATACAGTCTACTGGTTGTGCAATGTTATCAGCCAGTTGTTTATGACATACAAGGTGCATTGGGTAAATTGATGCCATTATATATTTTTAATTTCATGCAGACATTATTTTTGATTGATCAACTGCACAGTGTAGTATGGTCAGTTGGGCATCATTTGTGAGAAAAAGAATACCATGACACAATTCACTTCACCAAAACTTAGTAAACAGCATGTTGTACTGATTGGCATTTGGGCCTTAGGCTCTAATATGAACATTTCAGTGTGTTTGGGTGTCAATCTGAGGACAGTGCAGATAATTTGGAAAGAGTTGGATGAGTCTAATGGTGATTACTAAGGTATGGCAGCTCAGAAAACTTACACTGGTCATTCTGATAAGAAAAAACTCCCGAATTTGTTGGTGAGGGCCTTAGACTCAACAAAGGGGCCCACATCAAGTGCCTAGAGAAGGTAGTACTTCCTTGGGTCAAGAGAGTGACTGCTGGAAAACCCTGTAACTGGCAACAGGACTCTGCACCATATCACACAAGCAGAAAAACCTAGCCATGTCTGTCAGACAATTTCTGTGACCCCATCACCCCTTAATCTGGTCACCTAACTTCCCAGACTGCCACTCCTTGATTACTGTGTGTGTAATACCAAAGATATACTGAAGGCAAGAATTATTGGCCAACTTAAACAAGGAAACTGTCCAGAAGAGTTGCAGGAGATTCTGAGGTCATCTGGAGGCTGTGGTTGAAGCCAATGGCAATTTTGTTGAATAAGTTTACTTATTCGTATTTAAAGATATTTTTGTGTAATTTTGGTAAATATATTTGTTAAAATGAGATGTCAGTATTATTTTCATTTTTGTATAACTGAAATGACAATTTATCAATCGCACTCTGATTTAAGAATTGAAGCACAATGTCTGCTATGTTACTTTCTTGTCGTCAGAATATTTCTTTTTTTAAACATGTTTGTAAAGCTTACAGCTTGATGTTGAAATACTGTTATGAACACCAAAGTTAAACAATGTCTAGCTTGGATGGGTGACCTTTTGGGAATACCAATTGCTGTAAACTTGGATGTGCAGGTGGTGTAACGGATAATGACTGGTAATTGTTGATCATAGAGCCAAGTTCCAATTCTAGTTTGCTTTGTTATATCCACTTCCATGCAAATACTGTTGGGAAAGGTATGAATCCACCTTTTCTCTCCTCAGCTATCAATTAATTAGTAGGCCTTGTATCAGTACATCATTATCTCAAAAAAAAAAAAAAGAGATATTACAAAAAAATTCCTGGCTTTAAATAACCTGCCAAGTGTTGATAAGCTGTAGAAATAAATAAGTTGATCAATCAAACACTGATTAGCTACACATGCATATCTTTTATATTTATTCACATTCTCTGGTATATAAATGCATAGAAACTACCGTAGCCATAAAGTGAGGGATCAGTTTATATATAATTGTAATATAGAATTGTTTCTCCACCTATATATAGACACACACATGATAATTTGTTTGTCAAATTTTGATTAGATATGAATCCACCGCTTCTCCCACCAGCTATAGGTTCATTAATAAGACTTGTATCACTAAATCATAATCTTTAAAAAAATTTTTACAATTTAAAAATGTTATGGCTTTAACCTATAGCATTGTGCATTGTTAATATTTCTTCACTTTCCACTGCCTTCTTTTTCAAGGCCTCTCAATTGCCATATCCTTATTGTTAATTTCATTCTAATTGTTTTTTGTTGCCATAGCAGGATATGACAATACAACTATGCGATTCAAACTCACTATTGTTCAGTGATCAGTCATCTTCAGTGGCAGGATAAACTTTTTGTACTGCAAATGAAGTCATAAAACCTGCAAAATGTTTATAAACTAGAAAATATGAGTTAATTGCTGGGTAAGATAAAAAGTTCACTTGTTTAAGAATTTGCATATTTTTTCAAATGTGTTGACCTGCTTCAGGTTCAGCTTTGTTTTTGAATTTAAAAAAAAATTATAAATTATAATGAAGATTACAAATTTGAATTAATGAATACTGGAAAAGATTTCTTTGTATTTGTTATTTTGAATTAAGCTATAAATATTTGTTAGACAAAATTACATTCATAGAGCACTCGTTAAACATTAAACTGACTAGAAATGTTATTTTTAATTACTCCGTAATACTTGCATGTCAAGATGCATTTCAGTCAAAGTTGAAAAGGAAAAGAAAATGTTGTATAAAGGAAAGACAAGAAAAACAAAGCGTAACTATATTGACCATTGTAACTGTAAATTCTACTCCAACAGCTTCTTTTCTCGCGCTTCCCGCCTGTGGAACTCCCTTCCACAAGTCTGCTTTCCCAACAGTTACAATCTTCCAGGTGTTTAAATGTAGGGTCAATAGACACCTCCTATCACACTAACTCCCAACTATCCTCACAACACTCTCATCTACCCAACCCTCATTCTCGGTATCCTCACCCGCCTATCACCCACACTCTGTTATTTCCTATATTTAACCAGCCTTTCTCCACTCTATGTAGCCCCCTGCACAGTAGGGGCAGTGACATTCCTTGCTCGGGGTGAAATGCTTATAAAAAAAAAAAATAAAAAAACTGACATCAAATGTTTTAAAGTGTGTCTGTGTAACAAAAGTGGAGAGAGAGAAAGAGAGTAAGTCACCAAAATTTGTTCCTCCTTTAATATAAGTACTTCCACTAATTCACTGAAAAAAACAGAATAGCATGATGAAAAAAGGCCCCAAATTTAATAAAAACAAAGTTTTATCATGAAAATGTTTGTTTTTATTAAGAGGAAAGACCTAAGTATTTTTTAGTATTTTATTAAATTTTCCTTTCTCGCATGTTTGAACTTTTGGTTAATTTTTTTGTGTCAGTAATCAACATAATGCCTGTGATTGGTATTTTGGGCCTCCTTTTTTTTCTTTTTTTTTTTTTTTGTTAAAAAACACATTCATTTGGAATTTTTTGCAAAAATTAAATGTTGAATTGTAATAAAAATTTCAGGATTTACTTACGAATGAATGAAATTAGTTTTGAAGTATTGTTTTTTAGAAAATCTTGGTAGTTTTTTTTGTTTTTTTTTTTCATGAAATATTGAGAAATTAAATTTTGATCCTAAGCTTTTTTTTATTACTTAAAAGCAGGCCACCTAGGAGAATGTTTGCTTTTATAAATAAGTTCTTAAGAACAATATTATTCTAAGAATTTTTTTTTTCAATAAAAATTAAAATTTTTCAAGAATTGTTTTCATTTTTTAATTTTAATTGTAATAATTTATAATATATAAATCTTCTAAAATTCTGCATTACTTTCATATGATTAGATGATATTGTTAAAGGAAAACTATACTTACTAATCAAAAATTAAAAAGCTTAATAAAATAACTTTGCACCATGATTTTTAAAGTTATTCAAAATATTTTTTTTAGTTTTGATTTGATTTTACAGTATATCAACCTAAATGGATTATTTAATGTTGACAATATTTCTACCATACATTTGTATAAAGAGAATATATATTCTTAGTAGAACAGTTTAAAGATCAAGTTTCAGACATATTTTGTCAAGTGTCAGATATATTGCTGGTAATATTTTTTTTTTTTTTTTTTAAATTTATTGTAGTTATTTCCACTGCAAAAATCCATTTTTATACTTACATAGTGTTTTGACACTAGTTTAGGGGTTAACTATTTGCGACCCTGACAGGTGCTACCACCGCAGCTCAGGATGAACCTGGGAACAACCATAATTAAGAGGTAGTTCCACATTCCTCAAAACCTCCTGGTCAGAGGCCTTGCTGCTAGATGTAGTTTTGTGATATCCTGGACATCTCTTTCAGTTTTTTATTTTTTACTCATCTGCAGGGGTGTACTAAGTGTATTCATTTTTTCATTTTTTCATACTATATAAGTTTCAATTTTTGTTAGTATGGATGTGAGTTCATACATGACACTATCATTAAAAGTTCATGTTATCCCCCGCCTAAAACTAATAAAACAATGTGTTCAATTAGAAATCATAAATTTGTCAATTCTGCTACACTATAGTGTCAACAAATCAATCAACCTGTCAGAAAAGCAAAACCCCTTGGTTAAGAAATACTTATATACAACGTTTTATGTTATAAGTAATATCAGTTTCAAATTAGATTAATTTAATTTTAAATTTACTAATATTTCTCAAATCACATGTCACTAGTGTATATTTTCTTTTGGTGTGATTTTTAAAATTAAGAATTAGCTTTTGTTCATAAATGTGTAAAAATTTGAGAAATCAACTAAAAAAAAAAAGTGATTACTATCAATATAATTTCTATTTGAAATACACCAGGGTATTTTGCTGACTGGAAATAGTAAATTTAATCATTTAACTTTCAATTAAATCTAAAGATATATCTTCAAGAATGTTTTTTCATTTTAAACTTTAGGTATTGGAAATTAAAGTCAATGCTAGTCATATCATGTTTGCTATGTGGAGTTCAAAGAGTAACTTTTTTTTTAATTTAACCCTACTTTTGTAACACCCTATTTTTGCTGCTTGTGTTTAATTTACGCCTGTCTGTTTTTGGTAGATATTTTTTGGCTAAATTTATCTTTGTCGTGATAAATTTCCACAGGGTGGAGGCACAGTGAAGTAATGGATAGCAGCCCAGGTTGAGGAATTGGTCAAATTCATTACATTCACTTATGTACAAATAGGCTTGGAAAAGGTCTGAATCCATCTCTTTGCCCATCTATGGGTAAATAGCAGGTTAGATTGAGACTTGTAGTATTGGTTGTTAAACAGTCGAAGAGAAAGAAAATTGTCAATTGAAACAAGCAAGGAGAGAGTTGTGCTTTGTCAAGCTATTTCCCATTTGCTATTCTTTTCTTCAGTAAAATTTAATAAGACAAATTTATCATTTAACCTTTATTTTCTATACCCTTGTGCAAATTAATTAAAACAAAACAAATAATGTCCTCCTAGGATCTTTTACACTTTCCTTTCCCCAATCACGTGTGTCGTTCCTTAGCATTGATTTTCTCTTTTGACTGCATTTTTTCTCACATTTTGGATTGATGGATCCAGTTTGTTTCTTCACCTTGATAACCTGATTGACAGTCGAAAGACTGAAACCAACAATATCTGCGATCTATCTGTAAGGTTTACCAGTGTTTTCATGCAGTGATACAATTTTTGTATGCTTCCTTGGCTGTAGGACAACTAATCAACAGTTGAGACAATAGTGCCTGGGTGCGATAAAGATCTAATGCAATCGTAAATGACTCAATATTTTTCAAGGCCAAAGATATTTCATCTTATATTCTGAAAATATTCTTATTACTGCATGTCACTGCAAATGACCTAATCTGAGAAAAAAATAGAAATCAATTACACCCTGTCACTCCAGTGGGTCTAAAACTGACCATATGGTGAAAGAAAGGAAACTAAAGCAGTTGTTTCAATTAATTTGCTCAAGGGTATATATGTTGTTCAAGAGCAAAAGCTTTCATTGATATAAAGATATAAATTGGAAACTGTAATAATTAGAGATGTGTGCAGATACCTTTGAGAAATGTATTAATCCGTCTCTTCCCTCCAGTTATGGGTTAAATAACAGGACAGATTGGGTTCTATTGCCTTGGCTGGCAACTAGTCTACCGCAGAAACTTGAAGCAAAAAAAATATCATGAAGTTGATTCCCTTAAGTGTATGTGGCATGGGGAGATTCATATTCATATTACTGCATGCCATTGCAAATGACCTAATCTGAGAAAAAAGTAGAAATTGATTACGCACTGTAACTCCAGGGGGTGTAAAACTGACTGTATGGTGAAAGCATTAAAGCAGTTGTTTCAATTAATTTGCACAGTCAGTTAAATGCTATATGTGATACACACTTTAGGTGATCATGTCTCGAAAGAGACATGGACTGGACAGAAGATTATTCCCGCAGTAGATTGCCATTGCCTTCTGTGGTAGACTGGTTGCCAGCCAAGTTTATAGAACCCAATCTGTCCTATTATTTAACATATAACTGGAGGGAAGAGATGGATTAATACCTTTCCCAAGGGTATTTGCGTGTAACATGATCACCCAAAGCGTTTGTCACGTATGGCACTTAACTGACTGAATTTACACAAGGGTGTAATATTTACCACAAGGGTGGCTCTTAATCTTTTTTATCTGGTCCCCCTATATTTGTTTTTTTGTTTTTCTGTTTGTTTTTTTTAAGGTATTTGTATGGATTGGTGCCCTCTCTGTCCTGATTTCACTAGTAAATGGAGCAGAGTTAATGCCACATGTTTGTTTTGTTGTATTTTTACAGCACCATTCCCCATAGCTGTGGCAAAAACAACCAAGTGGCAGCTACTACCTCACATGATAGAACCAGTTAGCCTTTGGTTTGCAGGGTTTTTGCTCCATACATATATGCAAATGTTTCTACATTTAAAACTGTTAAAAAAATTTTTGATTTTACTTTTTTAATTATTTTGGGTTAAATATAAATTTTATATTTACAGAGCTGGAGCAAAGTCCAGAGTACCTGAAGATGATTACAGAAGCTCAGGTCAAAGTACAAACACCACCACCAGTGCCCACTCCAAGGACAAGTACTGAATCCCGTCCAGCAGCACGCACAAGACCAGAGCTTCCAAAAATTGCAGGCAAGGAAAATCATAGAGACAGTTTAGAACAAGAAAACTTTCTCAATAAAGTGTGCAAGTTTGAATTGATATCTCGAGGCAGCCCCAAATCTCCTAGTGCTTCCACGGGTAAGACAGAACTGGTGAAAAGTCCAGAACCTTGTATTAATACACAAATTCATCTCGGAGAAAAATTGTTTCCCCGAGATACTTTGACCACTCGAATATCTGCCAGTGTTCTTCATGGCAGTCCAGATCGTGTCTACAGCTCTTGTAGTTCCAACAGTTCTTCATCATTGACCAGCGTCAGTAGCATCTCTTCTGACATGTCCTCATCTCGGGACACTGGATCCAACAAAGCATCAACACATTCAAGTAGCACATCGTCAAAAAATCTTGTTGATTCCCCAGATTTAACTAGTCCTATTTCTTCACCCTTAAAAAATGGGACCCAAGCGCCTCATAGCAATGGTTTGTTAAATGGAGATGCTTCTTTAGAAAAAGTAAAACGGAACACATTTGAAGGGATGGATTTTGACTTCAATGAGTTGACGGCCAGTCAGCAGGATCTGACAATTCGACACAGGGAAATTGTGTCACAGCGAAAACGGGAACAAGAACTGGAGAAACTAGAACGTCAACGATTAGAGGAAATTCTTAACATGTGTGCTGAATATGAGCAACAACTTGAGCAGGAGAAACAGAACTGCAGTGATTTCAAGAGCACAGTTACAAATTCTCCTCTTCCATTCCAAGTGAGCCAGGTATCATCTTCTCAGAGTGGCACGCAGACTCCACAACCAGCAACACGCCACATTAAACCTCCTTCATTGCTAGAGATTAACCTTGACTCCAGCAATAATGAGTTCAAAGACAAGACTGATTTTCGGAGTTCAGTAAGTAAAATCAAAACTAATGGCTCATTGACACGGCTTTCGTCGCCTAACAATACTCCTAAAGAAGGAATATTTGGATTCCAGAATAGAAAAGGTGGTTCAAGTTCTTCCAATTCTGAAGATGAGCTCTATACCAGCTCTGAAAATACAGGTACAATTAAACGACGCCCAGGTCAAGACTCTTCAACCTCCACTACCAGTAAGCCACCTACTGCTACTGCTGTCGCTGTTGTTGTGCCTGCCTCAGAGGCTGAAGTGAAAACACCATCAACATCGATCATTTCTCAAAATGATGAGGAAACACCCGATGCAGCTGTTTTGACTACGGCCATCACAAAGTGCCAAATTAGCTCCAAAGAAACCTTTAATTCTGCAGACGTTACTAATTCTCTAAATTCTGTATTGACAGAATCTAATGTGAATATCAACTGCAATGGTTTATCATCACACAATGATGAATCTGGATCTTCAGCTTCATCTACAGGAACGTTAAAAGATCATTCCCCACGATCTTCAGTCAGTGATAACAAATCCATGGGGAGTGGCAGTCGTACACCTGTCAACAGTGATAGTGAGCATAGCTTAAGCCCAACAAAATCTGTCGACAGGCCGCCTTCATCAAGTGGGGTAGAAACTTCCAGTGAAAACAGCTTAGTCAATATTGAGGTATGTCTTGTATACGTTTGTCATATATTAATCAGTGAAAGTAATATGGTTAAATCAGAAATGTTATTGCAGATAGATTTTTTGGCAATAATACAGTGTGTGAAAAAGGATGTTTTTTTTTCCCATGATTTCATTTTTATTTTAATTATTGTAGGAATTTTGTGTATGTGTGTGCACAGCAGTGAGAGTGGAATGAACAAAACCCTTGAAATAATTATTTAATATCTTTTGTTTGTGATTGAAAGAAAGAGAGCAAAATAGTGGTATTTTGTGAGAACTGTTGGGGATCTTGGTTAAAGTTCTCTTGAGAGATTTCTCTGGCTGTTCTCTTGAGGAACAAGAAATCTGAAGTCAAGTTTCCAGGACAGGCCTCACTTTCTGCAGCAAGGGTTGAGGAGCTCTTTGAGCTGGGCCTTGAAAATAGCAACCATTGAAAAGGGAAAAGTAGAAAAGAGACCAAATAGGGTTCTGTCAGCACTTTTATAATTTTTGTGGTTTCCGGTTGTACCCTGCTAATTACTCCTTTGCTACTACTGTTAACCTGAACAAAGTAAGTAACCCCTCACATGCCAGCATAGCAGACAAGTGAGATAGTTACTATACTACCTTCATTCTTCAGCAACATTTAAAAAGCAATGATGAGAATTGTAATAAAACCTAAACAATTGTGAAAGTGAATTTATACATTAATTTTATTCTTGAGAATTTATAACAAAAATATATTTAGGTTTTATTTCAATTGTAATCATTACTTTAAAAAACAATAAACGTTGGCAAAGAGTGAAGGTAGTTAAAATAAAAATGGTCTCATCGGAAAAGCTTTCTTTTGGACACTTCATCTTGGGACTGGCATGAAGGTCCATATATCTTTTTTCTATGCAGTTGTTGTTGGTTTTGTTTTGTTTTTTTTTTAAATCATTTCACCCCAAGCAAGGCATTCCACTGCCACTATTGCGCAGGAGGTTACATAGGGGAAAGTGATGAAAAAGAGTGGTTAGTTATAGGAAATGTCGGAAGGAGAGTGATAGACAGATGAGCATACCGAAGATGAGGGTTGAGTAGATGGGAAGAGTGTTTGAGAGAATGGATGCGAGTTAGTGTGATAAGAGGTGTCTATTGACCTTACATTTAAATTCCTGCAGACTGTGTCGGGGAAGCAAGTATATGGAAGGGAATTCCACAGGCGGGAAGTGTGAGAAAAGAATCTGTTAGATTAGAAATTGCGGTTACATCTTATCTGTTTCACTGTAAAAGAGTGGGACCTAGTTGCTAATCTAGTATCTCGTGCAAATTCATACCTAGGGGTTTTTGTCTTGTTTTTTCAATAGTCTGTTTTAAATTGGCTATTTGCACATTTTATCAGATTGCCATTTCAGTTCAGCTGAGATATACAAGATCTGATTCCTGGCAATACGTACATTTCTTGGAATGACTTTTGCTGATCTAGGCTGGTAGATGTTAAATTTACTCTCATTAAAAAGTGCTGTTTACTCAACCATATGTGTACATTAAGAAAAAATGTTGGATTAAAAATAACAATATCTATTAATTGCTTAAATTACTTTTACATTTCAAGTCCAGGAATATGTTATCAGATATTGACACTGAAAAATTCCAAAAAGGAGATGTCAGTCAGTTAAGGATCATACGTGATACACACTTGGGTGTTCATGCCTCATTCAATTCATGATTGACTAGGTCAAAAGTTTTCCCATGGTAGGTTGTCGTTTCTTTCTGTGATAGACTGGTTGCCAACTAAGGCTATAGGACTGTAATTGTGTGTAAGCGAATATAACCAACCTAACTGGAATTTGAATTCTGCTCACTGATTTTCCCATCCTGAGCTGATGTCCATGACACCTCAACACACATTTAAAAGAGAGATGTACACTTTTTAAAAGTGGTAACTGAATCTTACCTTGCTATAAAGAACTCGTTCCCTGAATGTTCAAGGCACATTTAACTAAAAGGTGGTTTTTCTAATCTATAAAGAATTAAATTTTCTTTAATGAAACATTTAGTGATCTAGATCAGTAAAAGTTGAATTCCCTATTTGTTTTAAGAAAGAAAAAAGCATGAACCAAACATGTGTACTCATGGAAAATAATGCTAATCATCATGAGAAACAGTTTTGGATAAATTAAATGCTTATATATATATATATATATATATATATATATATATATGACATGGAATCATGGAATCAGCTCAACATCGTGTTGATGGCGTAGTGTTGGTGAATTTGAAATATCGGTTAATGTGATCTTATTAACTATATATATATATATATATATATATATATATATATATTACAGAAAGTTCCAGAGATTAATGGAATGGAAATAATCAGGCTGGTGTTTGTGTGTGTGTATATAGTTTAATTAAATGCAAAATATGTACTTAAATATGATTATTGATTAAAAATAATGTTCAAACGATTAAAGTATATAAAGATATGAGATTGCATGAACTGAAATTTAAAATTCTGCCCATACCCCAAATTGAACAGAATTTTAAGTATTTGCTAACTGTACTCCATTAAAACGATGTTGAGTTGATTCCATGTTTGTATATTTAATACTCTAGTTCTCAACTGGTGTAAAATAATGGGTTGAATTAAATATTTTTTCTTTTATTTATGAAAATATTTCAGAATAATTTATTTTTAATTTATAAAAATGCTTGCTTACTGCAAAATGATATTTCGAGTCGTTGTAGCTGATACTATTTCTTTCTAATGAGATAGGAAAACACTTAAAAGCAGGTATTTGTATCTTTAAAAAAAAAACAGACAGTTTATTATCAGTTCATACCTCTCCTCAGTCTTATTAACAGGAGTAGTGGTTGATTTATGTTTAAGATTGATTTTCCAAGGTTTTTTTTTTTTTTTCATTCTCTTTGATTCTCGGTACTGCCTTGCAGCTTAGTGGCATTATCGCTTTGCTTGGGGTGAAATGCATGCACATTACAAATCTGATTTACTATTGCTATCAATATTTGTCTAAGGGAAATTAATCCAAATATTGTTTCGGAGTTATTTCCCTTGCTTCGACATTTTATTTATAAAAAAAATTGTTTTATTAAATTTTTTTTTTTATTGTTTATGCTAGAACATCGCAATTAAATTTCAAAAAGCTAAATGTATGAAAATCTTGTCTGCATGATCTTAAGTAGATTATAGTTAATAAGCATACGATTTAAAACAAGCATGACTATATCTAGACTAACATGTTCAAAATATATTGTATGAAATTTGATTGGTAAAATTTAGTATTTGTTTTACATTAGGTTAAAAAGAAAACACATGATTTAAATGATTTTAAGTGCTGAATTGATGTCTTGAATAATATATTAAAACTTCATAATATTTTTTTTTAGTTTAATTTTTTTTTTAAAGTTTTTTTATAATATGCATTAATGGACTTTTCAAAAAACTACACTTTTGCTATGAAATGTTGACACGAAAAATGTACAAGAGGACATTTTACTTGGATGGTAAAAGAATCTGTATTGAAAATAACCAGCTCTTGAAAATATATACTTCTCTTTGCCTTTTGGGAGTCTGCTACTACCCTTGCGTCATAGGTCTGTGGTTGGATTGTTCATATTTTATTTTTGCCATGAACACATTTAAAAAAATGATAGCAGAATGGTTTCTGATAATAAATGTAAATGAATAATAGTAATGATCAATCAATTAAATACCATACATGATAGACACACTTGGGCGATCATGTCTTAAAGAGACATGACTGACTGGGCAGAAGATTCCGCAGTAGGTTGCTATCAGTTTCTGTGGTAGACTGGTAGCCAGCCAAGGCTATAGAACCCAGTCTGTCCTGTAACTGGAGTGAGAAGTGGTGGTTATTTGTACGTAAGTGAATACAACAAATTTAACTGGAATTTGAACTTGGTTCTCTGAATTCTCATTCTGAGCTGGTATCCACTGCACCACATTGCACATCTGCAATAATGATGATGATAATGCCTCTGATACTTTAGCTGTTTCACTTCATGCTGGAAATGTATATTATATATAATGAAAAAAAAATGTGTATTTGCAAAAGCTTACTTAGAAGATGCTGCTAATTAGTCCTTATATCTATCAATTTTTGCTTTTAATTTGAATAATTATTACTTTTTTTTTTTTTTAGTTTACTGATGCTTACAAAATCATGTTCTTTACAGTATTTGCATTCAGACTTTTGTCCTTATCTTTGTTATTATCACAACGTTTTGGAGGTCTATATCAATCTGGGTAATTTCCTGTCATTTAACCAGATCAATATACACTCTGATAAATTCCAGAGAATGTAACAGACGAAACATTGTGGTAATGATAACAAAGATCGGGACAATAGTCTGAGTGTAAATAACTCCTCATCTTAGAAGTTCGGGCAGAAAAAATCACTTTTGTATAGCTTGACAAATTTATTATTTGATATTAAAAGAATTTGTTCAATTTTTATAAATCCTGTTATGTTGTCAAAACTGGATTATCTCTGTAAATCTCTATAAATACAAAGATAAGAATCTGGCTATGTCCAAAGTTACTTTTCCAAGTTTTACATCTACAAAGACTCAATTCTGCTTTGGTGGTGCATTGGACATTGGCTCGGAATGAGAAATCGGGGAGCTGAGTTCGAATTCCAGCTGAATTCATTGCATTCACTTATGCGCAAATACCCTTGGGAAAGGTATTGATACATCTATTCCTTCTAGTTATGGGTTAAATAACAGGACAGATTAGGTTCTATAGCCTTGGTCGGCAACCAGTCTACCACAGAAAGCAATGGCAACCTACTGCGGGATAATCTTCTGCCCAGTCAGTCATGTCTCTTTCAATACATGATCGCCCAAGCATGTATCACGTATGCCACTTAACTGACTGACTGAGATTTAGGTAATAAATTTATAAAACTATAATTCTCTTATTTTACAATTAGCAATTTCAACCAAAATTTCTCAGATTTCAGAGATTCAACTTAATTTAAGCATCTTACAGCATATCGCGTTGAATACACCGGTTCTCATCCGATCACCGAAGTTAAGCAACATGAGCCTGGTCAGTACTTAGATGGGTGACCACTTGGAGAAGTCCAGGCGCTGTAAGCGTTCAGTGACAGATGTGCGTTGTGGTGCAGTGGATGTCGGCTCAGAAAGAGAAATCGATGAGCCGAGTTCGAATTCCAGTTGAGTACCCTGCATTCACTTAAGCACTGGTACCCTTAGGAAAGGTATTAATCCGTCACTTCCTCCAGTTATGGGTTAAATAACGGGATGGGGCCTGGAGGCAACCCATCCAGTGTTGATGTCACAATAAAAACACCCTTGGTAGCCTTAGCAAAGCATCAAGTATTCAGCTATTTGACAAGATTAGGAATTTTGCTATAAACTGCGCCAGGGTTCCAAATGCACAGGGAATACTGGAGGGGTGTAGTGAGTTCTATCTCAACCAAGGCCACAGGACAACGACGAAGCATCTTAATTGTCCTAAGTTTTGAAACTAGTTGCTATTATTATTATACATAAATTCAGGATCACTGTAAAAAACAGACTTTAGATTTATGTACGTTGTGGTACAGTGGATATTGGCTCGGAACGAGAAGCCGGAGAGCCAAGTTCAAATTCCAGTTGAATCCATTGTATTCACTTACACGCAAATACCCTTGGGAAAGGTATTAATCCGTCTCTTCCTTCCAGTTATGGGTTAAATAGCAGGACAGATTGGGTTCTATATCATTGGCTGGCAACCAGTCTACCGCAGAAAGCAATGGCAACCTACTGCGGGATAATCTTCTGCCCAGTCAGTCATGTCTCTTTCGAGACATGATCGCCCAAGCGTGTATCACGTATGGCACTTAACTGACTGATATGTATTGTAGTGTAGTGGATATCATTTCATTTACTTATGAAAGGTATTAATCTGTCTCTTCTACCTCCAGCTATAAGTTAAATAGCAGAACAGATTGGGTTCTATAGCCTTAGTTGGCAACTAGTTGACTGTAAAAAAAGTAATGGCAACACTGCAGGAAAATATTCTCTCTGGTCAGTCATGTCTCTTTTGAGACATGATCACCCAAGAGTGTATCATGTATAACACTGAAATGACTGACTGAATTCTGGATCACTGTAAAAAACAGATTTTAGATTTAAAGCTCTTAAAAAAAAAATAGTCTAAACTATGTGTGTTGTGGTGCAGTGGATATTGGCTCAGAACGAGAAATCAGAGAGCCAAGTTCAAATTCCAATTGAATTTGTTCTATTCACTTATGCACAAATACCCTTAGGGCAGGTATTAATCTGTCACTTCTACCTTCAGCTATGGGTTAAATAGGACAGATTGGGTTTTATAGCTATGGTTGACAACTAGTAAACTGCAGAAAGTAATGACAAACTACTGTAGAAAAATACTTTGTCTGGTCAGTCATGTCTCTTTTGAGACATGATCGCCCAAGCATGTATCACATATAACGCTGAACTGACTGAATTTTGGATCACTGTAAAGAACACACTTTAGATTTAAAGATCTTTAAAAAAATTAAAAAAAAAAAGAAATTTCCTGGATATTGATAAAAGGACACTAAACAGAAAACAGCAATTAAAATTTCTAGTGTACATAATTAAGAGAATTTGGAGAATTTTCCCCTCTTAGGACATTTTGAAAGCAAGAGGGACAGAGTAAAGCAGAGAATAAATTACCTAATGAGCTTGTGCAAATGATAAGCATGACATAAAAGGAAAGTTAACAAAAATATAAACCTTATTAAGAGTTATAAAAGGAAGTGATTTGACAGAAGTATACAGCTTATTAGATTTCCTTAAATATATAATTTCAACCTTTGAGTCAGTAACAGCTCACGAAAGAAATAGATCAATCTCAAGGTTATGAGTTTTGAAATTCCCTTGAAAAAACAGAACAATGCAAGTATAGGAACAAGGACAACATATTGCAGATGATATAAAGGTTTTGTTTAACCTTTTTGGAAAGTTATCAAATGCGACACACACCTGAAGAGAGTTTGAAAAATACAGTTGTTGAAATTTTGTGGAGTTTATATAGAAATATCAAGTATAAATTTGTGGGTAAAATAGTTTCCTTAATAATTGACTGAAAAGTCTCCAAATACAAAAGATCTGAAGAAGGCTGAGAAATATTACCTGAAATGTTATTTTAAAAAAAAACTGATCTGGACTAATTGATGCATAATAATCCAAACTATGTCTGTTGTGGTGCTTTGGATATTGGCACAGAATGAGAAATTGAAGAGCCGAGTTCGAATTCCAGTTTAATTCATTGCATTCACTTATGTGCAAATACCCTTGGGAAAGGTATTAATCCATCACTTCTCTCTCAAACTATGGATTAAATAGCAGAACAGATTGGGTTGGCAACCAGTCTACCACAGAAAGTAATAGCAACCTACTGCAGGAAATATTCTTCCCAGTCAGTCATGTCTCTTTGGAGACATGATCACCCAAGCGTGTATCACATATGACACTTACCTAACTGACTGAATAGTGTAAACATTCTTAATACTGGCATCAACACATTGTATTATTTACAATGTTTATATTTGGATTATTGTCCTTATCTTTGTTTTTATATCATTTTAGACTTCATCATGTCTATATCGATCTGGGTAACCTCAAAGGAATTCTGAAATGAACCATTTATTTAATTCTATGGGGGTAGACTATTCTCATTCATGCCCATGTTGTTCAGAGAGCACAATGGCTGAAACGTTATGACAATAACAAAAATGTAAATAATGATCACTTCTAAGACCAGAGGTTCAGACAATGTGATCAAATGATAATAACAAAAATGAGGACATTAGTTCAAATGAAAACGATGTAAATAATGATCACTCCTAAGCCTAGAATTTTTGCATTTTGTATATCCAATATTAAAAATCAAACACACTTAAAAATGACCAAGTTCGTGATTTTCATTGAGATCATGAGGAGCCTATTTATTGAGCTTTTTCACCTTGCCAATACTCTGCAAATATCACAAAACTGTTGCAGTACTTGACACCAAGCATCCAAGACATTTCTCTGGCATGGGTTTTGCTCAACAACTGCTTGTAATTGTTCATTACAAAGACTGCATGACCATCCTCTACCTTCTTCATCTTCAAGGCTCTCATCACCAATACAGAATTTCTGGATCCACCTTTGTATGATCACTTGTGGACCCATCTCCCATGCTCTGTTGGTATTGACAGAAGTTTGGGAGGCACTGCCCAATTTTTTTTTTTTTTTTAATCATTTCACCCCAAGCAAGGCATAAGAAAAGTAAATGCAGATCATGTTTTCTCATGTTTATAATTAAGGGCTTCTAAATATTTCTATTTGAAAATAAGTTAAAAATTTATTAAAGAGCAGACGTTAATCATTATATATACTAAAATTAACCTAATATATACTATAAATACTATGTTAAAATGGCTTTTCAAAATACAACATTTTAAGCAGCCATTATTTTTGTAACAACGTAATATATTCCTCTTATGGGAAGGGGAAACTAACTCTCTTGTCTTGGGTGACAGCTAGTCTAAAAGGAAAACTGACATTAAATTAGAAGATGATCTTTTGAAGTCCTCGGGGTACACTATGCATTATTTTTCACAAAACGTGGGGCTAATACAATACAAACCCTCACTGTAATCAAAACACCTTATGTGGGTAATCTAGGACAGTGGTTTGCAAACTTTTTTACTCTGGACAACATTTTCAGAATGAAAATTTGCTCATAGCTTAAATTTTATATGATAAAAAGTACATTGAAAAAAAAATAACCGAAAGAGAATTAAGGGAGATAACCGTAGATTCAAAGTCAGAATCTTATTATTGTTACCTCTTTCCTCCTACCCTGGTTACCATATTCTTAATACTTGACATAATGCAAAAATATCACAATGATAAAATCGGTCAATAATTATTTATAATGAGACTCATGCATACAGTTACAAGTAATGTATAATAATATTTTAAATTTTGAAATCATATTTATTTTTGGCATATGATTTTGTTTTTTTTAATTCTTTCCTCCTTACCTGTTATCCTCTTCTCCTGTACCATTTGGGAACCACTGGTCTAGCAGACCCTTTCTAAACTGAACTTTTGTACCTTCATGCAACAAAAAAGAATTCATTTTCTGTGTGTGTGTCTGTGTTTGTAAAGCTCTTTTATTATGTCAAACTTTTTTTATTTTATCAATTTACCCCTACTGACAATAAACTACACCAAGTGACACAAACTATCAGAAAAGAAGAAACCAATAAAAGGATGTCAAGAAGAGAAGAAGTGATAATCGCTGAGTGTGTGTGTGTCTGTGTTTGTAAAGCTTTTTTATTATGTCAAACTTTTTTTCTTTATCAATTTACCCCTACTAACAATAAACTACACCAAGTGATACAAACTATCAGAAAAGAAGAAACCAATAAAAGGATGTCAAGAAGAGAAGAAGTGATAATCGCTAGACTCCAAATAGGACACACCTATCTCACCCACTCATACTTACTGAAAGGAGATGAAGTACCAATCTGCATACCATACCAAGAGCCCTACACAGTATACCATATACTGACAAACTGCATAGACTTTGAACAGATCCGACTAAAACATTATCAAGAAAATAATCTAAGGGATATTTTAACAAGGTTGACCCTAAAAATATTCTCAGATTCCTAAGAGAGCTGAAACTATACAGCAAGATATAGTCAAAAAGTTTCTCTGGAATCATAAGTAACGTTTAATTTCTACCCATCATACTACAACAACTAATCTTTCAGCATTAAATGACCCATAAAGAGTTGATTTGGCATAAAACAAATCAATCAATCAATTTACCCCATACCAGGGGCTACTAAAAGCGAAAAGAAAAGGTGGGGGGGACTGTAAAGAACTGGAAACTCAATCCTAAACAGGAAACAAAGTATAAACCTTTCCTTCTGTTCAAAAGACCTGAGAGGAGTATGAAGTGGACAATAGGTGATAGTGGATATTTTGTATTTGATGTAGATACCCCATTTATATGTGTATCACATTTAGGAGGGGGGGCTGTTCATTCCAAAAATCTTAAAGAAAAGGTAGTTTAGAAACCGGCTTCCTCTTTTGTAGGGAAAAACCATCATTTGATCAGGCATGTTTTACTAAGATTTCTGAAGAATGTGTAGGTTAGTGATAAAGGTAATGCACTGTTTAATAAATAAAACCTAGGCATCTATTTCAATTACAAAGTATCCACTTCAATAACTTTAAGTAATAAAAATGTCAGATTAAAAATAAACCTATTCATTGTTTTGAACTTGTAAACCTCTTTATATCTTGATTAATAGTCAATTAAATTTAAAGTCCAAGTGACTTTTCTTAATTTAATTGAACTTGATTGTTAGGCCAAGTAAGTCAGTGTCTCTTGGCAGTTCTGCTAGCCTTAAAAAATGTGTTAAATTCTCATAATTTTCAAGTATTTTCTCAATTGTATTATGAATAAAATTTTATTACATATTTATTTAAAAATATACTTGAAGTGTGGCAGTATTTCTGATATGGCTTAAATAGCTCTCAGGTAAAGATCATGTAATTTTTAAAATATATCCACACAAAGTTTCTTAAACCTTTAGCATTTAACTCTCTGTAATGTTCAGTTTAATGTAATCCACCCCTTATATATTCTGCTATAATGTATGTTGACATCATCACAAATAAGTCATGCAAACAGTAGAATTTTCAGAAATGATCTTTACAACATAAGGTTTAGTGCATTGAATACTAAACGGCCAAGATGTTTCTTTAATCAGATTTCATTTCTTTTTTTTAATCTGTGAATTCAATCTAAAAACAAATAAATAAAACTCCTGTCTATCTTCATGATACAAAGAAAAGTATTTTTGCTTATTTTAATGGTAATGATTTAGTAATTGTTTGTCAAAATCATTTAAAGCCAGACAGCTTTATACCAAATTTTGAAGACTGATAAGTAGTCTCCAACCTCTTGCCATTGATAATAGTGGAGACAGAGAAACTTCTATTTGATGGTATATAAAATCCTTTTAAAACAGGTTTAGTATCAGATCTCCATAATGGCATTGGGTAATAGTGTTCATTAGTCATGAGTATTACTGCCAGGTATAAAACAATCAGTGACTGACTTCTTGGCCCTTGGTACCAATTAAAATTCACAGATGAATGAAAACATTACCATATCCTGGATTATTCTCATTACCTGCGCTTGCTTCCTTCTTTTATATCCATGCAACAATCTAATTTAATAACTGTCTACCTTGAGTGGATCTTGAGCTTTGTATTGGGTAAACATTTCGTAAAAAAGGGACCTAAAAAGAGGATTACTTTTAAACATAATATGAAAGGTCAAATTGTATAAAATCTGAAATGAGCAGTTGCTACACAGTCTTCATAACTATGCTGATTTTCTAAGACTAGCTTAAATGTAACACAGGGCTGAAAATATGGGGCACACAGTCAGGATCAAATTCACTATTCAGTTGTAACTGATTTAGTGAGATAAGCTTGTTAACCATTACATTGTTGAAGTACCTCAAACAATTTTCTAAGTGTAGCTTAGATGTTGCACAAGGTTAAAAATGTGCAGTACCCAATGAGGATTAAACCCACTACTCAGTCATAATTTATTCAGTGAAAGAAAACTTGCTGATCATTGCACCATATCGAAGTCCTCCAATGATTTGACATGATCTGATTTATGGTTATTTCTGAAGTTGAAAGGTCATCATTTTTCATCTGATGCGCATTTTCCTAGGTTGATGTTGATGAGCCCAGCTGGATAAATTAGAATCTTTATTGATGGTTGAAATGAAAGTGATAACAATGTTGAAAAATGAACTTGTACATTTAAAGAGAAATAAATTTACTTCATTTTTAGACTACTTTCTCTCTGGTTTAAAACTTGCTTCATAGAAATGGAGACTTTGTGTATCAATCACTCCTGCTATTTGGAAGCAGCTTTAGCTTTTTAACTATAATTTGACTGATTTCTGCTTGACTTGTTTAGAGTTCCTGTTAGTAAAATACATAATAAACACCACCCAAGCATTTGAATATGTAATCAACTGGGCATCACCTGGGATGTAACCGGTCTTATATTTACTAAATAACTGATAAAAAATGTTAATGATGAAAAGGTATTTGAAGTTATTTAAGTTGTAATATAATCTGGATCATTGGAAAACTTGTAAAATATTTTAACTACTATCATATAACCAACATACTAGGAAGGACTTAAAAAGAATTGTCTTCTCTTTGATTTTTATTTGTTATTTGAATAAAGGATTAATTTCAACAAAGCTTGGAATGAGTATCAGGTTTGTCATGTATATGCTTATTTGTATATTTATACCTTGTTTTAAAAGTTTGCAGGAATCTGGGCGTTTACTTACGGGATACAGTTCACCTGAGATTTGTATAGTTAAATTTTTACAATTGTTCAGATAATTTTTTTTTTTTTTTTTTTTTTACAATGATATTCACTCTGTACAAAGCCTAAGAACCACTTGAGGTAGAGGGGTACAGAGTAAGAAACACCACTCCAAGCGAGACAATAATGCAACCAAATGCATGGGACCACTGAAAAATTTGAAGTATAGCATTGAAGTAGAAAAATCTGATAATTACAGGGCAGATTGAAAGCAAGAGGGACAGATGAAACAACGCCTAACCTACCTCGCGAGCTTGTGTAAATGAATGGCAGAACAGGGTTTAGGATAGATAACAAAAAGATAAAATTTATTAAGAGCTACATCAGACAAAAATATTGTGGAGAGTCATGAACATCAACATCCTGAAGGGCCAGGGCACTCAGCAGAAGATATAAACAGTATTGCTTCTTTCTTTCTTTCTTTTTTTTTTTTTTTTTTTTTTGTAAAAAGAAAAATTGTTCAAATAAAATATTAAAATATTCCTTTAAAATGTACAGATTATAAAAAAAATCCTGTTAAAATGCTTTTAACATCAGTGGCAAAATGATGACTTGGAATAGGTTGTCAGTCATGGGTTATCCCTCTTTATTTTTGGTGGTTAAATATACCCTCTAACCTAAAACAGTCTGTTGCAAATCCTATTCTCCTAATTAGTCCCAATAATTTTTTCTTAAATTTGGCCAAGCAGTTACTTCCCCACCACCTACCACTACTAACTCAAGAGTTAAGCCACATACCTCCCACTACCAAAGAAGAAATTACTACTAAATTCCTTCCCCTAGCCTAACCCAAATAAAACCAATACATCCCAAACCCCTCCTTTACCTAAGCCAATCTCTGGGCTTAAAATTTTTCCTCATTCTCTGTTTATAAAGGGTCGAAGAATGCATACCTTAAAATGACATGTTGAAAATGGCTATTTTCCCATTAAGTTTTATCTGAATTTACAGATAAATAAATAAATAAATAACTATATATCTAAATCTAAACTTATTTATAAATGGAACTTTGTGTCTGTGTGTATCCGTTACCTATAGACTCCGAAACGGCTGAACCGATTTTCTTGAAAATTTACACAGTTGTACTATAAGCGTCTGCGAGTGTTCTTAGCTAGGTTTTGTGTCGAGGTATCCCTGATAAATATTGAAAATCAGGTTATAGAAGGAGTGGTCCGATTTTAATCAAATTTGATACACTCATAGACAAAGACATAAGAAACAATATTCAGAAGTTTCATGGTTGAAGTTCTTACAATAGTGCAGGAAATTTGATATCAATACCAGGAAATCAAAATTTGACTTACATCCATTCATTTTTCTTTCAGTCTATGGTTTCGCTTTAACTGGAAACACCTATTGCTTTTTAGTCTTTCGTGCCAACATCCAAAGAGTCTGAGCTCCAGGATCATGGATTAGTTTTAAAGCTTTCATTACACCTGAGCAACGCCAGGCTATACTGCTAGTGTATATATATAATCACTCCATGCAAGAGGTTACCGGGTGTAGAAGAATTAGTAACAGAAACATTAATAATAAGGTGGAAGAGAAAAGTGTAATTGGGAAAACAGTAGATAGTGGCTGGAAAGCAAGGAGCTTGGAGAAAGTCCCACAACCCACAAGTGTGACAAAAGGAACTGTTAGCATAAAACTTATGCTACATCTAACCAGCTCAACTGTAAATTGATGAGATTTCAATGCATCTATTTCTGCACTTAATAACATCTAGGTACCATAGCTTAGAACTCATCCAAACAATTACATAAAAGTATTTATAAAAAAAAAAAGCACAGTGAGCCAAACTTATGATAATGGGAAAGTGACTGAAGCCAACCTGTCAGATCAGGACCAATAATATTGCTGATTCTTCTTTGGATCTCTTCAAGGAGCTCAAGATAAATAGCAGGGACACCAAACCATATGTGGAAGCAATTTTCTAGGCACGGATGAATCGTAGACTTATAGATATGTAAGATTGCACAACACAGTCAACCAAATTTCTTAGCAACTGATCTAGCAATGGATTCAGTATAGTCCTTCCACTTTATGCAAGCTGAGAAGGTGTAACGAGTCACTTTCCTTGGAGGTTAGCATTAGCCATGCTGATAAAAGGCAGTGAGGGGTCTCTCACATGATTAATGGAGAGAAGTTTTGGAGGTGTTAAAATTATCAAACTATCTTTTGTTCTAGTCAGTGATGGTCTTTAGTTTGTTTTGGACATCAGTTGCCATTTTGACCTTGTCAGACTGATCAGCTTTAATATTGAGGCAGGAGTAAATGGTTGTCATTAGCGTAGATGCCAAGTTGAGAGCTGATGTTTTCAGAAAGGTTGTTATTGAAAACTAAAAACACTAATGTTAGTAAGGGAGGATCTAGATAAGTGGCTGTTTAAGATAACTTTGATTTTATGATTTGTAGGAAGGACTGAATCATTTAAAAAATGTGAGACACCATAGCTTGTAGAGAATACCTGTATGCTAGACCCTGCTAGAAGTCTTTCAGATGTTGAACACTACAGCTCAGCCTTTACCATTTTTAGAAGTCTTATGGATAGGGGTTTCCATTTAATAGATGATTGGAATGAAGTATCAATAGCTACCACAGAGTAGTCAGTTACCAAGAGAGCAGTATTGCAAAGCTTGGCAAGAGTGAGGTGAGGAGATAAAAAAATAAACAAGCAGAGAAACCTGTTGCTTGATTTTGCCAGGGAAATGATTAGGCAATTTACAATGTCAGTCAGGGATTGGGCAATGGAAAAATTTGTAACATGTTAGTTATCTTCCTGGGGAAAACGTATTTGTAGAGAGATGTAAGCTTGGGATCAAATAAAGGAATTTTTTGTATACAATTTCATTGCTCAAATAAGCTGATACATGTTACTATGTGGCCTTTATGCTTGCATGTCATTGTAAGCTAAGATATTGGTGTACAATATCAGCAGGGACATGAACAACTTAAACATAAAAGGAACTATATCCATATTCATTAGAAATTTCTTAGCACATTGGGTATTCAGTATCCGCCTTGGGAACACAGTATCTAAACTATTTAAATGAGAAATGTTTGCCACAAGATACTCTCTGCCACACTTCATATTAAAATTAAAGTAGTCAATAGCGAAATTTAAAAATCTCTGTGGCTGACTTTTTCATCATCTGCCATAACAAAATTCCAAAATCAGCAAATAAAAATGGCACATGATCTATCAGGAAACCTCTTTTTTAACTAAATCAAAATCAAATCAGTCAGTTAGGTGCCATACGTGATACATGCTTTGGGCGATCATGTCTTGAAAGAGACATGACTGACTGGGCAGAAGGTTATCCCGCTGTAGGTTGCCATTGCTTTCTGTGGTAGACTGGTTGCCAACCAAGGCTATAGAACCCAATCTGTCCTATTATTTAACCCATAACTGGAGGGAAGAGACGGATTAATACCTTTCCCAACGGTATTTGTGTGTAAGTGAATTCAACTAGAATTCGACCTCGGCTCCCTGAGATGTCATTCTGAGTCAATATCTACTGCACCACAACACACATCCCAAATATTCTTCTGTAAAGGCCTCATTAACCCCCTTGAATACTTGCAGTAGATGTGGAAGATCCACTCAAATCTTCTTTCACAAATTCACACCATACTTTTATTATAGTTAAGTTGAATGATTTATTTTCTTCCTTTCCTTAAAAGGTCCTGGGTATGACAGTAAACTGTATCTGGCAACAAGGCCTCTGATTGGGAGGTTATGAGGAGCATGGAACCACTTCTTAATTGCTGTTGTTTCTAGGTCTACCCAGCACCTGTTAGGGTTCCAGCTATGGGCAAATAGTTAACCCCTTCCAAACTGGGGTCAAAACACCATAAAAGTATAAAAATATATTTTTATAGAAGTATATACATTTTTGAAGGAAAAATATTGCCAGCAACACATTTTTGAAAGAAAAAAGATTATTGCCAGCAATACATTTTTTGAATACAAAACTAGAAGAAACCTTCAGTTTTCTGAAATAAAATAAAATTTCATGAAAATTTTACTAAATCAACCTTCTGAAAATAACCAAATATTAAAAAAACCTTAAACCCCTACCTTTTTAGCATTAAATAACCCAAAGAGTTGATATGCGGTTAAACAAGACTTAAATTCCTTTCCTTCAATGTTTTTAAAATCTATACTGCATAAGTGTTTGTTATTTAAGATTGGTAATTGGGTGAACATTTCAGAAAGGTAGAAAACCTTTCTGAAACCTGTAGACTCCCTATTATGTATAGGGCTACACCAAGACCACAAAAGATGTGGTTACTATTTCAGTAGCAATTCGGGTGAGGAGAGTTGCTCGTTCTTCACCCAACCCTTAACCTGTCTGAATTCAGTTAGCCTTCTAAATTGCTTGCTAATCAAGGTGAGGAGGGTCAGTTTGCTTTACCTATAGCTAGGGTGGGGTTGGATTCATGCCTTTCATGTTTGAGTTTCGTTTAATGGCATATCAACCTCTGTGGATTATTTAATGCCAAAAGAGTTAAGTTTTAAGGTATTTTTTTAATATTCAGTTATAGTGAGAAGGTTGATATAGTCAGATTTTGACAAAAAAAGTTTTTTATTTTATTTTAGAAAATTGAAGATGTCTTCTAGTTTTGTATTCCAAAAATGTATTGCTAGTAATAATTTTTTCCTTAAAAATGTATTATGGTAATATTTTTTTTCCTTCAAAAGTGTGTTATGGTAATAATTTTTTTCTTCAAAAATGTATATTTTTCTATGAAAGTATTTTCATGTATATATTTCTATAAAAGTTTATTTTTTATATTTTCATTGTGTTTTGACCCCAGTCTGGGGGTTAGCTATTTACCCATAGCTGGGGCCCTAACAGGTGCTACCACTCCGGGTCAGAGTGGACCTGGGAACAACAGCAATTATGAGGTGGTTCACGCTCCTCACGACCTTCCAATCAGAGGCCTTGCCGGATGCAGTTTACTGTCATGCCCAGGACCACCTTTCATGTAGGCCCACAACAAAGTCACAAACTGTGTCTCTGTTTTAGTAGTATGTAGATTGATTTTTTTTTTTTTTTTGTACTTGCTTGTTATGCCTCACCGGGTTTGAATTCAGAATCATTCTTCCAGACAGTTTTTTAACCAATGTGAGAGATGTCAGCTTGCTTTTGATATTTAACTGTAGCTGTAGCATAAATATTCATGCTTTTTCCAAGGGTTTTAGTGTAAAGTGAAAACAGCAAATTATTTGATCTAAAATTTAATCTTGGCTCACAGATGCCATGTGTTAATTCTTAAGTTATTTTCACTTCCTCAGCCCGTTTTCAATATATGAATGATTAAATCTAATGTTTTCACATTGATCTTTTTTCTTTGTTAATAAAATTGTCTTTTTTAGCCACCAATCTTGTTTTCCATAATGTCATGGGTTAATAAATATTGATAAAAACATTCCCAACATAGCAAAGTAAAAAAAAAACAAAGTGTTATTTACATTAATTAAAGGAATGGCTTTCTGTGTAATAAGCTTTCATTTTTATTTTTCTTCATCTCAACTGTTTATGACCTATTAAAACTGGTTTTACTGAAATGAGCAAAGCAAAGAGAATAGCTATGCCAGAGCCTGTTTTTAAGCTCTAAACATAGTGGATAAGAGATATTAGTTTTTGTTGTTTGTTAATCTGAATGGCTGATAAGAAGGGGAAAAAAAAAGGAAAAAAAAGATAAAAAGACCTTCTGCAAATAGATTATCCAAACCCTTTGTGTTTACTCGAGTGATTTTCAAACAGTGTGAGTGTGCTGTGAGAAAGACCATAGGTGTGCTCTGGAAAGGTCATTAATTAAATTATTTTTTAAAGAAATCCAATGAATTCAATAAGTGTATCTATCAAAATTAAAATCTTTTATAGATTTTTTGATCTTGAAGGAGGCATTTGATATTACTTGGAAATATGGAATAATGAGAGACATTATAGCAGATACCAGGGTATCCACTAATGAAGTTATAATTTGGGATTCGATTCAGCATAAGATGGCATAGAAAATAAGAAACAACACCAGAATAAACAACGAAAAGCATGTATTAACAATAAGGTTACATAGGGTTGAATACGCATGCATTTAAGGGAAGGAAAAGTTCTTTCCCTTGTTATGTTAAGAAACATAAGTGAAAGTCACTTGTTGAATGAAAGTTATTCATTGAAGAAAGAAAGTACATACTTGAGTTGTTGAGTTGATATCCCATTTGAGTTTGAAAAGGGAAAAGTGTGTGTGTGTGTGTGTGTGCAATTGCATGTGTGAAAATAACATGCCTAATTGCGACCTGTGCAAGAATTAAACCAATTTCCCTCTGCCATACTGAATAGCAGTGGGTCTCGCTCGAGTTTAGAAACTGCTGCACATTCGCTTCTGCTATTGCCGACTGAAAGCCAGGCCCAACTGCCAGAAGACACTTGTGTGGCTCCTTAAATAACCATGTCAGTAATACGCAGGAAAGTAAGGTTTTCACGTGAAAGCTGTGTGTCTCAAAGATGAGAACATGCTTGACAGAAGTAAGCATAGGTGTAATAATGAATATATGTAAATGCATGAATGTGTATGTGGGTGTGAATGTATGAACAATATAACACATACAACTTAAGCATAAAAAGAAGTATGTCCATATTCATTAGAAATTTCTTAGCATATTAAGTATTCAGGATCCACTTTGAGAACACAATACCCAAACTATGTAAACAAGAAATGTGTGTCACCAAGACAGTGTACGATCTGCTGCACTTCATATTAAAAAGGAATAACATCATTATAGTAGTCGATACTGAAATTTAAAATTCACTGTTTGTGGTTGATTTTTTTTCATCTGTTCATCCCCAAAACTTGTTGTCCATAGAAAGAAAAATGCAAATTTGCCTCAATAAAATCACAAAATGAGCAGATAAAGATGGTTCTTTATTTTAAAAATTACGACTGTGTGCATGCATCTTTGCAATAATCATACTGCGATGATCCCCCTGTTAAAACCAAACAATTCCACAACCCCAATGCTCTAACAAATCAAATTCTTACAGATAATTCTTGATAATAAACTGAACCTCAAGTTCCACATTGGTACACTCAAACAAAAATATCAAAAGATTAAATTTATTGAAAGTAATATCTAAGAAAGATTTAGAAGCAAACCGTAAAGTAATTTCCCATTTTTTTTTTTTCCAGATAGACCAAAACTAGATTGCGTATAGCTTAGCCTGTAAACAATATTTAAAAAAAATTATAGCTTATTCAAAATCAAGCATTAAAATTTTATTAGGGAGCCTTCTGTACTTCACTTACACAAAGGTTTTTATGTAGAAGCCAACAAATTCCCTCTACATCCGTGAGCGAAAAGCTAACCTTAGAATATGCACTTAAACTCTAATATAACCAAAAGAAAAAATCCAGCATATAAAAAAAAACATGGCAATCACAATACACACTTCTATACAAGCAAACCAACAGCTATACCTGCTTTTGGCCTCTATATAAAAGAAACCTAACATAGGGATACAGAATCCCTGAAAAAAACCTAGTTCTGCTCACATTAACCCTAACACCCACTATGGATAATCCCCCAACCTAAAACAGATCTGAGATTGACACAGCAAAAAAAACAAATATAACAAATAACATTATGTACCAAAGTAAATTTGGAGAATTCAGAGAAAGTTACGATGGCTATAAAGCTATATACAGAGACGAATCAAAAATCTTTGAACAGAGTAAGAACAGCAGCTGTGATAGATTAGACCCATAAAGAAATCGGACAATCTAATAATGCATCCATTTACACCTGCTGAATTAAAAGCGATAGAAACGGAATTTGAACTCATCATCAAAAATTCATCTGAGCATCAATTTGAGTTTTAGCTGATTCACTATTGAGCCTAACAACACTCAAAGGAAAATTTGAATTCATAAATTGCTAGAAACCTGCTTCTTCAGCACGTGAGCAATCATGGCCTTCTCCATCACCCTATCCTTTGTATCCTTGTTACTACTCCCAAAATCTGCTCCACCATCAATTCGTTCAAGCCCATCAAGTATGTCACATGTTGCTTTTCTGTCTCTCTCACACTATCTGTCCTGTGAGTATCAAATTTTCCAGGCCCTCTTTCCTCATTACATGTCCTAGAAACTTTAGCTGTCTTTTTCAGATATTATTGAACAGGTGAAGAGGCTCATCCCTTGTTTCCTATTTAGGATGGAGTTTCCGGTTTTCTCTTTTCCAATCTTCTATTGCCCGGCTCACACTCCACCCTCGTCTATTGAACAGGTGAACTTGTTTGTTTCCTGTTTAGGATGTGGTTTCCGGCTTTCTCTTTTCTAATCTTTTCACTCTTATGTAGCCCCCTGCACATCAGTGGCATTACCGCCTTGCTCGGGGTGATATGATTTAAAAAAAAAAAAAAAGTATGAGTTATTTTTTCATTTCCATCCCTTCAATACCTAATTGTTGCTAATGTGTCAATCCGCATTCAAATCTCAGTATCGCACTTTCCGTCCTCTGATAGAACACTTCCCATGTATTTAAATTTCTGTATCCCCGACTTGTAGTTGACATGTTGGGCTCTTTTTTTTTACTGATGACCATGCATTCAGCATTCTTGTAGTTTGTTCAATCCTTTCTTTTTGCTTTCTGTAGCTACCTTCTGTAGGAGGTATTGTAGTTTCCTTTCTGCGTCTGCTATCAGCACTGTATAACCTTGTTTTTTATATTGTTCAGATTGTGGCTGCCAATGATGAATCCTGGCAGGATTGTAGTTCTCTCAGAATTGTTATATAGGTTGAATAGATCTGGTGAGAATACACATCCTTGTCTTACACCCATTTCTACTTTTGTATATCTGCTGAACTCATTTCATGTCCATATGCAGGGGGTTAGCTACCAATACCAATATAAAAAAAAATGTAATACCAAACCATGTAGGTATGATAGGAAACATAAAAGCATATACATTGCCAAAAATTGTACTAATACTGAAGTTACAAATACTAAAATACTATACACAGACTTCAAAATCACTAGATATATCCTAAGAAAATGGCAAAAATATGGGATGGAAATAACAAACTTCATGAAATCAGACCCAACAGTTGGACTTGAAACTGCAGAACCATAGCCTGAATGAAAGCTAGATAATATACTGATCTGGGTTCAAATTGAACACACACCTCACTCATATGCACCTCCTTAAAGCTGAACCCCCACCACCACCCCTACTACATACTTTTGTATATTGATTAACTATAAAACACATAACAATAAATTTCAAAGGAGATACACACCTACACTGTAAATACTCTAAAATACCAAACTTAGAAATATTATTTTTAAAAATTGCCCATTTGTTAGTTGCTAGGCTTTCTGAGGGAATTAGGTCTACTTAAACTCTTATTGATTCAACACAAAAAACAAAAAAATCACAAAATATTTGTTTCCCAATACAAAGTATTCACATCCCAAAAAACATCTGTCTATAAAACAGTCACAGGATAAAAAGGATTAAAAATTACCAGATGTGAAAAACTACCTAATTCAGCATTAAGTGACCCATAAGGTTGATGTGCAGGTTAAACAATATCTTGTCTTAACAGATATTAAAAAAAAAAATGTCAAACTCAGATATCACATTAAATAATAAATTAATAAACAGAAAAACAAATATAATTCTTTTATTATAAATTATTTTGTTTCTTAATAAAGAAATCCTAAAATGTACAGTCTTTTGTTTTAATTTCTATCATCATTTATGTGTGCTGGGAAATTTTAACAATAGGGGCAAGTGTTCTGTGAGATAAATAAAAAACAAAAAAGAAAAAGATATGGTTGGCAAAGATTGGTTTGCTCTAAAAGCGATGGTTCTCAAATGGTCTAAAGTGCCTCATACGTGTGGCAGAAGAGAAGAATTATTGAAAGACAATCAAAGATTTAAAAACAGTTTTAAAAATTCATATGCCAAAAATCAATATGATTTCAAAATTTTAAATATTATTATGGATTACTTGTAATTGCATACAAGAGTTCAATTATAAATAATTATAGCCATAAATAATTGTTGACTGATTTTATATTTGTGATATTTTTGCATTATATCAAGTTTTAATAATACAGTAACTAGGGTCTGCAAATTGGAGGAGAGTGTTATCAATGACAGTGTTCTGACTTTGAATCTGCTGTTATATCCCTTTAACCCTCTCTGTTTTTTTTTTTTCATTTTTGAATGTACTTTTTATTACATAAAACATGGTGAAGGAAAGGTTTCAAAACTTGGTAAAGCACAACATTTAAGTTGAATGATTTAAAATTTTTTAAATTTAAATTTTTTAAATCATTCGGCTTAACAAATCTCTGAGAAAACTTATTAAATTGAAACATGTTATAATAAAGACATTTTTCTAACCTGTTTTTTACTTATTTTATATATATATAATCAGTACAAGGAATGAATTCATAGGTAGATTTTTATTTGAAAATTTCACTGTAAATTGTTCCATCAATTGAGCAAGCAATGCTTTTTAAATTTTCCCTCCGCTTTTCAGAAGTCCTGATATCAGTGGACTGATCTTCAAAGTAAACTTACTTGAATTTGCATTCATTACTAGAAAACGAGGAAAGGTTTCAAGACTTGTTTTCTATTTAACATCTTTAAAAGGATTTGTTTAAACTTGGACACAAGAAAGTGCTCTCTCTCTCTCTCTCTCTGTCACTCAATTTCTTACTTTTCCCCCACTATTACACCCCTTACCCATATACCCCCACCTCCGCATGTTTTATGTTATTCTATAGATTTTCTTTCTTTCTACATTTCATCTTTCTTTCCTTCCCTTTTTCACTTCTTCTGGCCTCTGTTTCACTCTCTCCCTTTCTTTTGTTTCACTCTCTCCCTTTCTTTTGTTTCACTCTCTCCCTTTCTTTTGTTTCACTCTCTCCCTTTCTTTTGTTTCACTCTCTCCCTTTCTTTTGTTTCACTCTCTCTTCCCCCTTTTTCTACTGTCCCTTTTCCTTCCCCCTTTTTCTACTGTCCCTTTCCCCTTCTTTCCACTGTTTTCCTTTCCCCCTTTTTCTACTGTCCCTTTCCCCCTTTTTCTACTGTCCCTTTCCCCCTTTTTCTACTGTCCCTTCCCCCCCCCCTTTTCCTTTGCTTTTCTCTGCTCACTTCCTTCCCCCTTTTCTTTGCTCTCTTCCTTTTCGCCCTTTTCATACTCTTGTTACTTTCTTCCTCTTTCCTCTTTTCACTTTCTTTTCTATTTCCCCCTCTTTTTATTCCCCCTTTTCCCACTTCTTCCCATTTTCTCCTCACTTTCTTTCCCACTCTATTTTCACACACTTTTTCTTTATTTTTAGCACTTCTCTCTTTTTTTTCCACACTTTTTCATCCTATCTTTCTTTTCTTTTGGCACTGCTTTTTCTTACCTTTTCTAATTCTCATTTCCTTCTTTCCCTTTTTCTACTTTTATTTCTTTGCTTCCCCTATTTCCCTATTAACTAGTTACTTAAATTAAAGCACATCTCCATCACAGTCTTCTTCAACAGCCTCAAGTTATAACTGAAAATGTGACTTAATTGCCTCGTGTAGGTGTGTTCCCCTTCCTATGTTTTACAGTACACTACAATGTGTGACCTTTCTTTCTTCCTCTTTCTCTCCCAATACTTATCCTAAAAACACTGGCTTGGCTTGGCTGACTTCTTATCCTTCTCGTCTTGTAGCTCGCTGCTTCTCTCTCTCTCTCTCTCTCTCTCTTTCTCTTTTTCTCTTTCAATTCTTTCTCTTTCTCTCTGAAGTTTTACAAGGAATTTGTTAATCTCCCCCCTCTTGTATATCTCGTTCTTGTCAGCTGTCTTCCACCCGTCCCCCTTTTAGGCATCTACCTGTGCTTCGTCTGTTTGTCTAGCGTTTGTCTGACCGAGGTAGGAGATAACAAACAACATTGTCTTTTTTACTCACTGTCTTCCTAAATTGAGAGCCACACGACACCCATGGCTCGATTATTAGCCGATGTTCCCCAGGTAAGAATTAGTTATTCCAGGTATAACCAAGAAATATTAAATTGTCCGCTGTTGTTGACATACTTTCTAAAATTCTTTTTTGTGTTTTTCTTGTCTCAACTTACTTGTTCACTTTTTTTGTCACATCCTTCAAGTGACATCACCAACCTGTTTTATTCGCTTTTGATCTGCACTAAATTTCTTTATTTTAAAATTTAATATATACGAGGTACTACTCACAAAATTGAATATTACTATGAAAATATATTTTTACTTGACACCTTTTTATTATTGTATTTTTCGAAGTAGCCTTTTTTTGGATCTGCCCTGTTGTTCGGTCTCACAAAAAATTCTGGTAAAATAAGTTGAAAATGAAATAGACATACAGAGAGAAGAAAGAGGGGAAAGAAATTAACAACTGTAGCGGATATTTGACACCCTCTCGTTATTTAGTTACCATGTCTCTCTCTCTCTCGTTCTCTCTCTCTCTCTCTCTCTCTATATATATATATATATATATAAGACCTAAAACATTTCTAATTTTACTTTTTTTTAACCATGTCTTTCGAAGTCGTTCCTTTCAGTCAAGGATCATAAAAGTAGAACAGTGTCAGAGAAAACTGTACACAAATTCTTCAAAGATTTTGAGCAACGCCTTTTGTAGACACACACACACACACACACACACGTGTGTGTGTGTGTGTATGTGTACGCGTGTGAGTGCTTATTTTATTTTGGTTTTCAAGTTATTTCCTTCTTACAAATTATTCATCCTTAAACTAAAAATAAAACTTTTAAATGGATAAAAAAATGCATGTTGGATGCATGTATCTCTCTCTCTCATATATATATATATATATATATATATATATATATATATCCTTCATATTTATTTATAAATAAATATAAAGTTTAAAGGGTAGATTTTTTTTATTTATTAATCCTGTAAATTTTCCTGATTTCAACGTTATTTATTTTGTAGTGGATACTCATATTTAAATAGACGCTCCATTTATTTTTTAAACACTGGTTTGAATATTTGAGAAATGTTACAGAAAAAAAGAAAACGCTCTCCATTAATCAGATATCCAGGCTGGTAGAGAAAAAATAAATTCATAAATAAATAAATGAAGCCTCTACTCAAATCTGAGTATTCACATTTAAGTAATAAAATTTATATACAGATTGATTGAAAAGTAACTCCCTATTTCATGTATGATGGACTCTCCCATCTAACTATAATTTTTGCATAGGAGAGTGCATCATGCATAAAATAAGCAGTTAATTTTCAATTGATGTGTGCTTGTATATATATATATATATATATATATATATATATATATAAATGATATTGTTATATCAGCTGATTCTTCAAGTCATAAAAAATTATATGCGTAAAACTCGATGTTTATCAAAATGCCAAATATGTTTTTTTTGTTTATTTTTTAATCTTCTCAAAGAAAATATTAAAAACTAAATAAACAGATCTTTTGCCATCAAAATTGTTAGATTATTTACATTGTTCAGACTGTCTCCATCATCTTCATTGCCATAATCACATTTTGGCAATTGTGTGTTCCAACCTTCTTGATTAGAATTTCGAACTCAATCCTTTATTTTGATCAGTGGGGTAGATTGTTCTTGTTCCATGAGTAATGCCACTTCCAGATGTCTTAGTTATCTCCCTTGCTAAGTTATTCACCAATCCTGTAGCCAAGTATTAAACTCAACTCCTTGGGTCAAGTCACTGGATCTAACCAACACTTTCATCCACTGGGCCATGTGCCATTGAGGACATAGAATGGCCGAAACATTGTGAATAGGGCAATAAAGATGAACAATGTAAATAATGTGAATAATTACAATACCTCATTTCAGAAAGATAGACAAAATTCTTAGAGTTCTTTAAAAATTAACTAGTTTTAAAGTGATACACATTTGTAGAAATGTCATTTTTAAGAGTTAAAAAAATCCCTTAGTCTCATACCAAGTCAGATTTTGTTTTTTAATAGTTAGGATAAAAAATATTTGGGTAGTGGGCATGTCATTCATTCTCAACTTACTGTATATATTTACTCTATTTGGTATTATATAAGACTTCCCCACCAATACCTTACCCTCAAAATAGTGCTCCACCCTCCAGTGTATTGCATGGAAGGTTAAGTTTGGAATAAGTTTTCCCTGGGAGAGAACAGGACAGGATTTACAAAAAGTTTTTCATCTTTTAAATGAAATCTAGGATTCATGTTATACACCACAAAATACAGTAATTTTTTTGTTTTATTTTGAAAGAATGATCTTAAACGTGTCAACAAATACTCACATGGGGCCCTGAAAAGTTTTTGGCCTGTTCCTTTTTGCCTAAATATTCTCAAATATTTTCACTTCTAGATAAATTTGGTAACATTTCAGCAGCCCCTTTTATGTATCTGAGCATCAGTTTTTTTTTTGTTTTACACAAGTTTGTGCAAGTATTGATGAAAGTTCTTTGCTAATTATATATTTGTTTTTTTGATGTTCCTGATTATTTCTTTGATTTTCAGTTCATATTGCTATACACGTGGCCACATAATTATCTAAACTTATTTATAAATGGAACTTTGTCTGTGTGTGTCTGTTACCTATAGACTCCGAAATGCCTGAACCGATTTTCTTGAGAATTTACACAGTTGTACTATAAGTGTCTGCAAGTGTTCTTAGCTAGGTTTTGTACTGAGGTACCCCCAATAAATATCAAATTGATAATCGAAAAAATTGGGTTATAGAAGGAGTGGTCCGATTTTAATCAAATTTGATACACTCATAGACAAAGACATAAACGATATTCAGAAGTTTCAAGGTTGCGGTTCTTACAATAGTGCAGAAAATTTGATATCGATACCATGAAATCAAAATTTGACTTGCATCCATTCATTTTTCTTTCAGTCTATGGTTTCGCTTTAACTGGAAACAACTATTGCTTTTTAGTCTTTTGTGCCAACGTCGAAAGAGTCTGAGCTCCAGGACCATGGATTAGTTTTAAAGCTTTCATTACACCCGAGTAACGCCGGACTATACTGCTAGTATATATATATATATATGTATATATATATATATATATATATATACTTGATGACTACACAGTGCATGAAACTCTGAATGCTGCTTCAAATATAGGGTAATCTATATATATATATATATATATATACACACTTAATGGCTCTGTTATATTACATTAAGTACTGTTCTATTCACACCTGATTTATATATCAGTGTATACCTGCGTGTATATTTATTTACTTCCATATATAGATATATATATATATATATATATATATATATATATATCAGTTAATATATAATGCCTAAAGATACCAAGAAGTTGAAATCAAGTTAGCATAATTGGCTAATCTTTTGAATTAGAATATTTAAAAGCTCTACATATTTTTTTTCTTCAAATATGTATTAAGCACTTTTCAATACAACTGTTTGCTGGTCTAATTTGTGTCTGACTAATAACTGGTTAATAGTTACATACATATACATATATATATATATATATATATATAATTAATATAAGTAAAATTTTGTCACTTAGCCTGTTGATGTTATCTTCAGCATCCTGACTCTAGATTTTCATTGACGGAACCATCCATCCACTCTCCAGCATCAGTTAGCATCAGCAATTGACTGCAAATACTTCTCAATTTTTATTTTTTATGCACTTAACATTAGTGCAAGTTTTTTCTATATTACTTGCGCTCATCTGTGCAGATGTGCATACATGTAGGGTGTCATGATTACTTGCCTTTAGTTTGTTGTTGTTGTTGTTGTTTTTTTTACTCAATTTATATTCACTCCTTAGTGTTTTCTCTTTTTTTATCCTTTCCTCTTTTTTTTTTTAATTGCAGTTATTTGTTGCCATTTTTTTCTATAGACATGTTATCGTTTTTAATTTTTGAACATTCTTGTCTTTTCTTGTGTTAAGAAAATTCTATTTCGCTTTTCACATAAGTAATTGATATTAATGCTTAAATGATAAATATTTTTATGCTCATTACTATTTTGTTTTCTTATTTGGTTTGTTGGTATCTTGAATACAGTTTGAAATTTTAGATGTTACTTCATTTCATTTTATTTACACTTGCGGGTAGATCAGAAAATTCGTAGCTAATTAATATATTTCATGTATTGGCATGTTCACACTAAATATTCAGCAGTTTTTCACTGAAGGATAAGTGACAACAAATTTCCTCAAATCTCCAGCCCCTTTCTTTGTTTCTTTACAGACCCTAGCATTAATATACACTGGACACTTAGTTCTACTAGCAATGTTTCAAGTACACAAACTATTAGACCTGACTTTTATCTTCATATTTCTGATTTTTCTCTGTTCTCAAGAAAGGTTTTAGTATTTTCTGATTTTTCACTTAATTTTAAATTGTCTTTTCTTTTGATGACTATCAGATCTAGCCTTCTCTTAGATCGGGTGATCAAGTCTGGATATCAAACTGCTAAGGAAACTTGGATTACGAATCAGAAATAGACAGTTGAAATTTGTAGGACACATTAGAAGGCTTAGAAATTTTAGCAATCAAAGGACATATTGAAAACAGGAGAGACAGAGGAAAGCATAAAGTATATATTTTTCTTTTTTTTAACTGTTAGGTTTACCCTTTCCAAGGACCATTCAAGATAGAGGGTTACATTTTGTGCATGTAGGAGGGGGAAGATAATGGTTAACTCTAGCCTTGAACAAGTTCAGATTTTAGTGATTGGGAACCATCCTGTTAGTAGTTGATTCCACAAAGCAGTGGTTCAAGTGGAACTTCTCACTGGTGGAATATAGAGGGAATATTAGTGGTTTGCTACTATGCCAATGACATGGTGTGTTTTTGCCATGAAGGTTTGACTTTGCAGGACCAGGGAACATAACTCATCTAAGCACTTTCCATGGAAGTAGTGACAGAACTGTGAGAGGCTTACCACATCCTACCTGTTGGAGAGAGGTCGGAGGGTAGAGAATAATTCATCACTTATCAGGGCTCAGAGATGCTTTTAAATTCTACCAAGCCTGGAGAGTGAGGTCTTTGCAGCCCCAGCACAGATATGACAAAAGTACTCTATTTTTGGCCTGATCTGGCTCTTATAAAAGTAGAGGATAGTAGATAGTCAGGTACTTGCTGGAGCGGTACAGGGAGCTGATTATTTTATTTACATCCTTAGCAATGGATTGTATGTACAAGTTCCACTTGAGGTCGGGTGTGAGTTTGAGGCCCAATGATCTTTCAATGGACATCTGTTCATCCTGACTGGCAGTAGTTCAGGGTCAGATTGGCAATGATGGAATAGCTTGGTCTTGAATGTGATCAGCCAGTTTTTACCCCATTGGGTAGTTTGTGCAAGATTGGAAGAGAGATCAGTTACTAATCTTTGACTATCAAAAATTTTAGAGGTGCACTTGTACATAGACGTTTACAAATGATCTGACAATATTCTTAGGCAGATTATTTATTTAAATTAAAAAGAGGGTACTTGTATAAATGGATAGCAGAACAGGGACTGAGATGGATAGAGAAAAAAAAACAACCATTACTAAGAGCTACAAGGAATGTAGGAATTTGGGGAGAGCTGTGATTGTCCATGTCCTTAATGGACGCAGAACATAGAAAATTAAAAAGTGTTTCTTTTTCATTGTGATAACAGAATTTGCTTAGCATTTTTCTACAATGTAAGGATCAAGAATTGGATTAATGTATTTTTTTGATCAAGAATTGGATTAATGTATTTTTTTGATCAAGAATTGGATTAATGTATTTTTTTGATCAAGAATTGGATTAATGTATTTTTTTGATCAAGAATTGGATTAATGTATTTTTTTTGATCAAGAATTGGATTAATGTATTTTTTTTTATCAAGAATTGGATTAATGTATTTTTTTGATCAAGAATTGGATTAATGTATTTTTTTGATCAAGAAATGGATTAATGTATTTTTTGAGCAACTATTGTGCCTCGAATGAGAAATCGGCAAATTCCAGTTGATATTCCTTGCATTCACTTACACACAAATATACTTGGGAAAGGTATAAATCCATTTCTTCATTCTAGTTATGGGTTAAATAACAAGACAGTTTAGGTTCTAAAGCCTTGGCTGGCAACCAGTCTACTGCAGAAAGTAATGGCAACCTACTGGGGGATAATCGTCTGCCCAGTCAGTCATGTCTCTTTCAAGATATGATCGCCCAAGCATGTATCACATATGGCACCTAACTGACTGATTGAACCTTAGACTTGACTCAAACTTCAAAAATAGTTGTTACAAAATAAATTTAATATTTAGTATAATAGCCTTTTGCTTTGATCACGGCCTTCATTCTATCAGGCATTGACATCATAAGCTTCTTCAATGTATCTAATAGTATCTCCTGCCGAGCAGCTTGTATTTGTTCCCAAAGTGTGTCTTGCAAAGTAACATTAGATTTATCAGTTCAAGAGGGGAGAATAAGAAAAAAGTCAGTCATATCCAAGGATAATAGAATAATGAGTAGTTTCAAAATAACTTGTTTAATAGAAAATAGGAAAAAATTAAATATAACTTCTTTTTAATACATTTCTTTTACACCTAGTTTTAAATAATCAATATTTATTAGCAATTTACGAGGCTTTTCACCCTGTATTTGAATTTCAGTGAGGTTTTTAAGAAAAGTCATCCCCCCCGTCCTAATACTTTTATGCCTCATAAAAGATAAAGTAATTATTATCCTAATACTTTTGCACAGTACTGTAAATTAAAGAAACCTCATGACCAATCTAGTACAGCACTTAAATTCATAGTCTAGGTACCATAGTGAAGAGTTCATCTGAACAATTATCAGGAAAATATTTGCAGAAAAGACACAAGGAAGTTACATTACAGCAATGGGAAAGTGACTGAAGCTGAGATACCAGATCAGGACCAATAATATTGCTGATTCTTCTTTGGATTTTATCAAGAAACTCTAAATATATAGCAGGAACACCTGACCATATGAGGCAGCAATATTCAATGCATGGATGAATGATACTTATAAATATGTAAGATAGAGAGAAAAATTGTCTAGCATGACAGTGAATCAACTTTTGTAGCAGCTGACCTTGAATTTGATTTAATATAAGCTGACAATATTAGTCCAAGAAGACGCAACAAGTCCCTCTCCTGGAGGTTAGCATCTGCCATACTGATGGAGCACAAGAAAGGGTTTTGCAGATGAGAAATTTTGTTTTGGAAGTGTTAAAATTAACAGGCCATTCCCTATCCCTATTAATAGCAGGTTGTAGGTAATTCTTGAGATTATTTGACTTTATAGAACTGGTCAGATTTACTATCAAGACTAGAGCAAATGGTTGTGTCATCAGCAAAGATACCAAGTTGAAAACTGATGCCATTGGGAAGGTCACTAATGAAAATTAAGAACAAAGTAGGTCCAAGGATAGAGGCCCGGGGAAAACCATTTTTGGTGAATTCTTGAACTGATTCAGTCTTCTTATAATCTTTTAACTTGTGAAGAAAACATGTATGCCAAACTGTCAAATGCTTTTGAGATGTCCAAAAGAATAGCTTCACCATTATTATCTAAAGCTTAATAAATTCTTTCAGCAACAATACAGCATCAAATGTCCTAGAAAAGCAAAAGCCATATTGCTTGTCTGAAAAAAACAGCCCTGTAATGTAAAAAGCTTAACCAATTCAGAGTTGATTTGGTTCTCTATTCTTCTTCTTCTATGTGCCTTCTCCTTTCAGGATGTGGGCGATCATGGCTTTCCACCTCTTCCTATCCCTGGTAGCTCTTAGCACACTTTCTCTTGTTACAACCACACAACCCCTGTTCTGTTATCCGCTGCATCTGGCCTGTTGGTATCAGGTTCTCCAAGCCCTCCTTCTTCATTGCATGTCCCAGGAACTTTAGCTGTCTTTTCCTGATGCTCAGTATTAATTTCCTTAGTTTGTCAAAATAAGATAGACGTAGGAAGAGAAGGTGTGAAAATTCAATCCTTAAGAACTTGAAATCACTTGGACATAGGGTTGTTTGAGTGGGCTGCAAATTGTAAATTGGGTTACATTTGAAGGCCTAGTGATATTAAATTTTAAATTGAGCTTTCTTATTACTAAAAAAATACTCAGTTCAAAATTTAATATCACTGGCACAAGTTAGTTCAAATTGTTTCAAAAGTAACACAAGAAGTTGCAAGTGGGAAAAGTAAAAAATAGCACTATTTCTATCCCAATTTGGGAACCCTTCTTAGACCCAGTGATAGCATCTAAGTTGTTCTGGCATTAAAAAACTAAACAAAAATAATTTTATATCAATGTTGTTTCAGCAAAAATAGAGGAGTCTCATATTCTTCAAAAGAATTGGAAATGTTTTGGATAAAATTTTTTTAAATTTTCTATGTATGTTTTTCTTCATGTGCGGCTTGACCAGTCTTTTATTATTGCTAGAAACTGAGAAAAAATTATTCTTCATTTATAGAGTAATTAGATTTTTTAGACCTTGGAGATTGGATATCATTTGACATGAATAGATTTGGTTTAAAGCACCCATAATGTTTCAGAATCCCTGTTTGATACCAAAATATAACAAATCTGTTTTTATTTCTTTTGACTTATATCCTTATGATGTGATTTACAATCTTGTTTTTATTTGTTCAGAATAGCAGTATTTGCTTGTTTTCTGGGGTTTGTTTATTTACATTTTTCATCTAATTTCTCCTGATGCATTTATTCTGAGCTGTGATTTTTATTATATTTTTCTGAAATTTTCACCTGATGACTGCTGGAATATCAATCAGTCAGTTAAATGCCATACATGATACATGCTTTGGGCAATCATGTCTCGAAAGAGACATGGCTGACTGGGCAGAAGATTATCCTGCGGTAGGTTGCCATTGCTCTCTGCAGTAGACTGGTTGCCAGCCAAAGCTACAGAACCCAATCTGTCTTATTATTTAACCCATAACTGGAGGGAAAGAGATGGATTAATACCTTTCCCAAGGGTATTTGAGCATAAGTGAATGCGAGGAATTCCACTGGAAATTTGAACTCAGCTTCCCGATTTGTTGTTCCGATTTAATATCCACTGCACCACAACACACATTGTGGGGGGGGGGGGGGTATAGACCAGCCAAAACATAGTGGTTTTGATGAGATGAAGACAGTCACAAAACATATGGAAATATAATTGAAAAATTACTTTATATTAAATCTGACTTCATTGGGACAAAGTATGTGATCAGAACATTACATAATTGAATGGATTATCCAGGATGATGAAATGTAAAACTGTTTGGTTAAACTGCAATCATTGTTTGCAGTTTAAGAAAGTCTGTTCATTTATTAGGTCTTTCTGCAAGGAAAAAATAGGTATGTTTAGTGCATAAGTTTCTATAAAAGGAGAAAAATGTTGATTTGTATTAAAATCATTTAACTGGCACTTTCTTCATATGTGTCAAAACTTTGTAATTCATGATAGTGTTTGGCAGGCCAGAAAAATTGTGTTAGTATGCGCGCGCACACACACACACACACACACACACACACACATTTAGTACAAAGAATCTGTCACTTTAACTGAGTAGGTTCATGCTGACTTCGAAGTTTTGTAAGAACACTGTTATGATGTGATCACTCATCAGATCTGGGTTTTTTAGATCACAACTCTAAGTGTCTTCAGGAAACTTCAAAGTCAGCATGAACCTGCTCAGTTAAAGTGACAAATTTTTTGCACGAAACATATCAACACTCTATCTCTACTCAAAATACTTTTTTATCAGCAAAACTACTTAAAATAAAAAATGAACAATCTTGGCATTAAACATTAACACAACACTATATATATATATATATATATATATATATATATATATACACTTGCACAGATATAAATATTTTTTCTGGTGTTCAAAAACAGTGCTCAATGTAATATAACAGCTATAAAGTGTATATTGATAAATATTATCTTACGTCTGTAGCATGAGTCAGAGTTTCATAATGAGCACCTGATGATTACATAGTGTAAGAAACTCCGAGTTATGCTATAGATGTAGGATAATATGTATATCTTTTAATGTGTGTTTTTTTATATATATATATATATATATATATATATATATATATATATAATAGCACTTTTACCCATGAATAAAGCATACTTTATATATATATATATATAATAAAAAGGTTCAATATCAGGGATAGTTTGTGTGTTAGGATAACACAATAAACCAGAAATGTCTGATCATGCCACCCACTATACCCCACTAACCAGCATATATGAATAGCTGAACTACCACAGCACACAGATGACCTGAAGGTTGCATTCAAGTGTGAAAAAGACTATCTTTAATGTTAACCAATTCAGGACCAATAATATTGTTGATTTTTTCTTTGGATCTTATCAAGAAGCTCAAGGTAAATAACAGGAGCTATGGATCATATATGGCAGCAATATTCTAAACAGAGGCTTACAGATATGTAAGATTGATTCTTGAGAGAAAAAGTGTCTCGCATGTCAAAGTGAACCAACTTTCTTGGCAGCTGACCTAACAATAGATTCACTATCGTCTTTCCACTTCATGTCAATTGAGAAAGTGAGCCCGAGAAGGAATGAGTCACTTTTTCTAAAGGTTAGCATTAGCCATGCTGATGGAAAGCAGTGAAGGGTCCCTCAGAATTAATATCGGAAAGAGTTGAAATTTCTACAGCATATAATGAGGAAAGAGGGTTTAGCATATTTGACACTCACAAGACAAGGCAAGAGGGACAAAGGAGAACAACACATAATCTATATAACAAGCTTGCATAAATGTTTGGTAGAACAGGGATTAGAAAAGATAGTGAAAAGACCAAATTTACTAAGAGCTACAAAGGATAAGAAGTTTTAGAGTGCCATAATTGCTTATGTCCTAAAGAGAAACAGTATTTAGAAAAGAAAATCTATATCTACAAAATATGTATATCAACGTCTTCTCAGTGTATTTGAGGTGGCAGCAGCATCTGGGAAGTTTTATACTTTTACTTTCATGGGGGGCTTTTTTTTTCTTTTGTTTCTCAGTTATTTAATCCTTACTTCATTGTTGCTAATCAGTTAAAGCAGCAGATGGGACTAGTTTGATAGCCACTTCAAAACAAACTGTAAATGCCTGTGGCAGAAGAACAGGAGTTATTACAACATCTGCTTTTTTTTTTTTTCATCCTCCTGAAAGGCTGTCTTCTCAGATTATATCTACTTTATTCAGGACATAAAATCCCACTTTATTTCCCCAGAAATTGTTTTAAAAATATTTCCTAGATTTTATAGACAAAGTTAAAATATCTTGTTTGCTAAGATTTACCCAGACACCATTGATTAACAGTACTTGTACCCATCCATACTAACTCCATAATAATGTAATATAACTCAAATATCATTAACTATTACTACTATTCTTCTTTTATGTACCATGTTCCTTCAGGACATAGGTGATCAGGGCCTCCACATCTTCCTGTTTCTTGTAGTTTTTAATATATTGTTATTTCTCCCAAACCCTGTTCTGCCATCTATTTGTTTAAGCTCATTGAAGACTTTTGTGTTTGTATTTCACAAGGCATTGCTGTTATTACTTTTATTGTTGAAAAGCAATTGTAAAATTTAAAACAAGATGTTCTGAAAATGATCTAGAAAAAAGTCATAAAGTAGACTTGGTTTTCATTGGAGTAGTCGGGTTTTGTTTGGATTGCAGGGAGAAACATTCATGGAAGGGTGAATCATAGATTATACTTTGATTGGGTAAAAAAGTAGTTGGTATTATTTTGGTAGTGAGGAAAACGTATTAATAAGGCATACTTGTATTTTAATCATTTTACTCTAAGCAATGCAATAAAGCTATGAGAATGCGAGGAGTCACTGTGTGTTAGAGAATATCGGGGGGGGAACTATTAAGGAGAGACAACAATAAAATAAGAAGATAACGATTGATGTTGCATTTGAATTTTTGAAGATCAAAATTGACTGAGAAGCAAGAAGTTAGAAAAGAGTTTCACAAAATGAGAGAAGAAACTGTTAACATAGGACTTATAACAGTATGAAAAGAAGAAAACATAATTAAGGAGAAAGAACAATAAAAGAATAAGAATTAAGAAGACAGACAATAACAATTGACATTGCATTTACATTTTTAAAGATTAAAGCTGACTGGGAAGAAACAAGTCATAAGAAAGATCCACAAGTGAGAAGTGCAAGCAAAAAAAACTGTTAGCATCGAACTTTGGTCACATCTAGCCATTTTAATTGTAAAATAGAATCTTGTTGACAATCTAGTACGGCACTTAAATTCATAAAGTCTTAGTGCCATAGAGGAAAATTCATCAGAACAATTACCTTGAAAGAATTTATAGAAATGGCACACATCTTTATAAAATATGTGTAATTTATTGTAAATAAATTAATGTTTAATTAAATGATTTTATTACCTTGTTTTGTGGAAAGCTATATTGAATAAAATTTGTCAGTTTGTACAAGATGTATAGTTAATTAAGCACCAAATCTCTTAAAATATCAGTTTAGTTAAGATAAATACACTTCTCTTAACATTTTAAAATAATACTTAATTCTAACATTTAAAGATTATATCTGATTTAATAAATTAAAATAATATTAAGAAATATTTCTTGTTTTCAATGAAAGTATTATATCTGACTTTTTCATACGTGAACAAGCATAACTTATATTTACCTTTCTTTTAATTGTTCTGAGATGAATATCTTCATTTCACCCCCAACTCTTAAAACTAAATCAGTAACAATTTGTGAAATTTTATGCATGTAACTGTAAAGTGTTGCTAAAAAAAAAAAGCTTAAAAATACATTTAATATAATTTAAATATCTTCTTTGGAGTTTAATTTTGTTTCTAAAGCTAATCCATAGTAAAAGAAAAATAAATTTGTGTGTGTAATTCTAAAGCACTCTTGTTCATTTGTAACTCATTGATTTATGAACCATGTTTATAGACAAAAAATGCAAACCACAAATTTAAAGAATATTTTTAAAATCCTGTGTTTGTTCTTGAGATGTCTTTCAGAATTAATTAGTAAATTTGAGGATTTGCATTTTGTAAAAATAATACTTATGTTTAAAACAATGAAAATAATGCTCACTTACGCATGGTAGCTCATGAACTGTCACTAAGATCAACAAATTTTCCTTCTTAATTCTTGACTCTTAAAAATTGTGCAGTTTTTTTTATATTGAAAAAATATGGAACACTAATACTGCAATAATAAAAAACTATGTATTTATATTTAAAAATAAATTATATTTAACCTTATATAAGCAATAGTTTAAGAATATAACTTTTTATTCTATATATGTCTATAAATCTTACTAGAAACTATATATGTCTATAAATCTTACTAGAAACTCAACAATATTCTGTAAAAAATGGTTTAATTTCTATTTTTGTCTTCAGAAATTTAATTAAATCAACTTTTCAGTGTTAGCTGCTTGTGATAAGTCAACCGGGATTCAGTCCATTTTTCAGTCTGTTTTTCTGTAATTTTTGGAAATTTTTTTTTTTTTCGTTTTTTGTTCGTCTTTGATTTTTTTTTTTTTGTCACTAACTTAGTTTGTGTAAATTATTTTGCAATTCAAGGTTATTTTCGACTTATACTAAGTTAAAACTTTATAAACCTCAGTCACTTTTTTTTCTTTTTTTTTAATTGGAGTAGATAGTAGGAACTATCGCCTGGTCTCACACTCCACCCCCTTCTTTTGAATAAGTGTAGTGGTGATCGCCTTGTTTCTTGTTTAGGAAGGGGTTCCCGGTTCATCCCCCTTCTCCGGTCTTAGTGTTAGTTCAGCTGGAAGCTCTTTGCAGTTAGGGAGTATGGTGGCAACATCTTTACATTCTGAGGCTACCGGATTGGCAGTTTCCTGGTTGCTGCTTCTGACTGGTAGTTAGGAGCCCCGAACTCTTGCGTAGCGTCTTGAGAGGTTGCTCTGATCAACAGTTGAATAATACCAGGGTTCTTGTAGTGCCATATCGCGCATGGACAGGCGTCCCTGCATGAACGTTCGGTGGGCAACCCCGAGGCCACATTATGTTGTAGGCCACGCCAGTCTCCATCCTTCACAAGTTGCAAACGATTGACCGACTGATTCTATTATAAGACCTCTCCTTAACTGAATCACTATAGAAAAAAGCAAACATAATAGCAAAACTAAACCAGCTCATTTGAAAATACCCAAACCTGTCTGCATCTCTTTCACTAACATACGCAGCATCCGCACCAACTTCCTCAGCGTAGATTCATTCCTCCACAATAACTCACCTGATATATTAGCCCTATGTGAAACTAATCTTAACCCTTCTATCCCCTCATTTGAGTTCTACGTTCCTGGCTACCTTCCCCTCTTCAGGAAGGACTCCAATGTTCATATGCATGGGCTTGGTGTCTATGTCAGCGAACACCTTCCCTTAGCTAGGGTGTCATCTTTTGAATCCCCAGATCATTCTTTCATATGCTTCCGCCTCTCACTTCTCAGCTCGATTAGCTATCTCTTCTTTCTTTACCGCTCTCCTTCCTCTCCTGACTTGACATCATTTCTGACAATATCGACAAAGCCATTTCTTCCCATCCCTTTGCCCATGTATTCGTGTTTGGTGACTTTAACGCCCACCACACCAAGTGGCTGGAGAACGCTGTCACCAACCCTGCTGGTGTCCACACCATGAAATTTTCAATCACCCAATCCCTTACGCAAGTAGTGGACTTCCCCACTCATTTCTCTGACAACCCTAATGGAAGGGACTCACTTCTAGACCTCTGCTTCACTTCCATCCCAGACTCTTGCACTACCAGACAACTCTGCTAACTCGGAAACTCTGACCACAGTGTAGTGTCCGTCAATATTTCACTCCACTCCCGCCCAACCCATGAAACCCAGACAAGTAGAATATCCTACTGCTATCAAAGAGCAGACTGGGATTTGTTCCGAGACTTCCTCTGTGACATCCCTTGGAACAACGTTTTTAGTCTTCCCATCGAAGAATGTGCATCCGAGGTCTCCTCCTGGGTTAAGGCTGGCATCGATGCCTTCATCCCTGCTAGGAAATTCCAGCTTAAATCTCATTCGTCTCCATGGTTCTCACCCGCTTGCTTGGCTGCCATTGCCCACCGGAATCATTTCTTCCGACTCTATCGTAACTACGCATCAGACCAAAACAGGCGCCTTTTCACTTCAGCTCATAATAAGTGTAAAAAGATACTTAACGAAGCTAAGATGTTGTTTGCTGCCAGAATGAAGCAACACATAGCATGCTCTAAATTCGGCGCCAAAGACTACTGGCGACTCTGTAAAAGAGCACTTAACAAGAGCAAGTCCACAATACCCCCGCTAATCAACAAATTTGAGGTCCTCACCTCCCCAGCAGATAAGGCTGAATGCTTTGCCCACAGATTCTCGAACAATTCGAGTCTGGACTCATCTGGAGTTTTTACACCCGACTTCTCACCTAGAACCGAGGCACAACTGAATGATGTCCACATTACACCTTCGCTTGTCTCTAAGATAATCTTAAGACTTGACCCTCACAAAGCGAGCGGTGGGGACGGAATCCCAACCATAGTCTTAAAGAAATGTGCCCCTGAACTCTCCTCTGTCCTTTCTAAGCTCTACAACCTCTGCCTATCTGCTTCCTGCTTTCCTGCCTGTTGGAAATCTTCCTCTGTAGTTCCTATATTTAAAAACACTGGAGAACCCTCAGACCCTGCAAATTACCGCCCTTATCAGCCTTCTTACGATCTTTGGCAAAGTGTTCGAAGCCATTATCAACGCCAAGGTGGTTCAGCATCTCACAGCACACAGGCTCCTCTCGGACAAGCAATATGGTTTCTGCTTCACCAGGTCTACTGCTGATATGCTAACGACCATCACCGAGTACATATACCAGGCACTCGACAGGAATGGCGAAGCACGAACCGTTGCATTGGATATATCTAAGGCGTTCGACAGAGTTTGGCATGCTGGCCTTCTATGTAAACTGCGGAGCTATGGTATAACTGGACATTTGTTTGAACTAATCCAGTCATTCCTCTCTAACCGCACAATGAAGGTGGTATTAAACGGACATGCCTCCCAGAACTACCATACAAACGCAGGTGTACCCCAAGGCTCCATCTTAGGTCCTACACTCTTCCTGATATACATTAATGATCTCCCTGATTCCATAAGAGCCCAAGTAGGTTTGTATGCCAATGACACCACAGTTTACTCTTGCCTCCTACAAAAATCTGGTGTAGGCGTCAAAGCTATCCTCGCAGCCAAGATTGAAAAGGACCTCCAATCCATAGTGGACTGGGGTAAGAAAGGGCTAGTAAATTTTAATGCTTCTAAAACGAAGCTACTCTCAATTAACCATCATCAACAATCTCACCTACCTCCCATTAGAATGGACCAGGCTTGCCTCCCAGAGAGTAAAACACTATGCCTCCTTGGTCTCACACTTTCAGCGGACCTCAAATGGAATGACTATATCGAATCCATTGCTAAATCCGCTGTTATGAAAGTCAATTCTCTGTGTAGGGCCTGGAAGTTTTTTCCGTCTAAATCTATTCCTGCACATATATAAATCTATCATCCGCCCGTGCATTGAATACTGCTGCCATATCTGGTCGGGTGCCCCTGCTATTCTCCTCGGGCTTCTCGATAAGGTTCAGAGGAGGGTCTGTAATGTGATAGATACTGACTTGGTAGACCACCTGCAGTCTCTCTCCCACAGGCGTGATGTGGCTTCCCTGTGTCTCTTCTATAAATACTTTCACAGCTTCTGCTCCGATGAACTTAGATCACTGGTGCCCCCTAGATACGAATTTGCACGAGATACTAGATTAGCAACTAGATCCCACCCTTTAAAAGTGAAACCGATAAAATGCAACCGCAACTTCCATTCCAACAGTTTCTTTCCTCACACTTCCCGACTGTGGAATTCCCTTCCACATGATTGCTTCCCCGACGGCTACAATCTCCAGGAGTTTAAATGTAAGGTCAATACACACCTCCTAACACACTAACCTGCTCCCATTCTATCAAACACTCTTCCCATCTGCCCATACCCTTGGTATCCTTACTCATCTGTCACCTTCTTCCTGACATTCCCTATGTCTAACCACTCCTTCTCTTTACCTTCCCCTATGTAGCCCCATGCGCAATAGTGGCAGTGGAATGCCTTGCTTGGGGTGAAATGATTAAAAAAAAAAAAAAATTAATAATTTTATTTTTATACTACATTAGAAGCACAAAAAAAGAAATTAAAACTTGGTGAAATGACATTTTTGAGTTTTAATTGTTTTTACTTTTTGATTATTTTTGTACCTGTTTGATATCATAAAATGTTCAATTGCACCAAATAAGGTCTTTTATTTAATTATTCTGAATTTAAGAAAATTCATTAAACTAATGAAATTGCTACTATAAAAAATTAAAAAATTGTGGAAAATTGTTGTTGAATTGATAGTGTTAATGGATTGCTTTCACTTTGATTTAATTCAGATTTGTGATAAAAAAAATTATAGACTTCCCAACATCATCCAAGCATTTATAAAAACATTGGAAATACTACTACCAGATTTAAAAAAAAAAATTAAATGAGTCAATATTTACTAAATAAGCAGAAAAATGCAAACATGCAAAAAAAGTACATTTGTATTGATGGATTGAACAAGCAAAACTGATAGTAAGATATTACATTGATATTAGATTAATATCATATTACTCTTCAAATAGGGAAGAGTAGCCAGTCAAAAGAGATAAATCAGAATTATTTCCTTTTTTAAAAATAATCTAATAGTTTTGAAAATAATAAAGAAAGTAAAATTATTTTAAAAATCTTTCTGATGCAAAAATAGAACCAAATTTTACCATTTCTCAATTCTGCAAACACTTCTTTTTTTTTTTTTAATCATTTCACCCCAAGCAAGGCATTCCACTGCCACTATTGTGCAGGGGTTTACATCGGGGAAGGTGCTGAGAAAGAGTAGTTAGATATAGGAAATGTCAGAAGGAGGGTGATAGACTGGTAAGGATGTAGATGGGAAGAGTGTTTGAGAGAACGGATTCAAGTTAGTATGTTATGAGGTGTCTGTTGACCTTACATTTAAACTCCTGGAGATTGTAGCTGTTGGGGAAGCAAGTATGTGGAAAGGAATTCCACAGGCGGTAAGTGCGAGAAAAGAAGCTGTTGGAGTAGCAATTGCAGTTACATTTTATCGGTTTCACTGTTAAAGGGTGGGATCTAGTTGCTAATCTAGTATTTCATGCAAATTTGTACCTAGGGGGCACCAGTGATCTAAGTTCATCAGAGCAGAAGCCGTGAAAGTATTTATAGAAGAGGCACAGGGAAGCTATGTCACACTGGTGAGAGAGTGACTGCAGGCGGTCTGCCAAGTCAGTATCGATCACATTACGGATCTTTATTTAATAAAAAAAAAAAAAACTATCTTTTGTCAATAGTAAGAAGAAGAATTTAAAAATCTCATTGAACAATTACATGTGAGCTTCCCAAAAATAAATATTTATTGTAGATTGTTGTTTAATGTCAAATTTAAAAGTGCCTAATGCATTTTATTAGGAAACACTAGCTCTCAACAAAACTTTTTTTTAGTTTTATTGAATTGTGTAAAGTTTCAGGACAAATTTTCAAGGTTTTCAAATTTAATATTGCAAAAGTCTTTAACTGAAATATCTTCAGGGATTTTTCTTTATAAAACTATAAGAAAAATTACCATTTCCCCCAATTTTAAAACTATTCATGATTTACAGAAGTTGAGGTAATTGATCTCCCCCAATTTTTCTTATAAAATAATCTATTGAGTATACAATTCATTCATTAATGAATAAGTACTAAAACTTTTATTTAAATTGGATAATTTCCTTATTTTTGGTAATTTTTAAAACCGGACTATTCATTTTTTTTTTTTTTCATTTGTGCAAAAAATGCATCCATTTTGGGAGTATCTTGTTACTGTCTGTCTGTAATACCTGCCATATATATTATTTCTTATTCTTACATGGAAATGTCTTTTTATTTTTTAAAAGAGACTTGAAATTAAAGTTGAAATGGTGAGTAATACCAACAGTGGCCATTGTTATTGCATGAATCTTTCTCATATTACTATTCTCTCTCTCTCTCTCTCTCTCTCTCTCTCTCTCTCTTTTGACCTAATCTACCCTGATGAAATGGTAGGGGAAGTCATAATTGCCTTAAATACCTGGGAAGTGGGTGTTCAGAGTCCTAAGCTACACACAACTTTCATTTTCTGAACACTTTTCTCTTGTCAAAATTCCATATATACTCTAATATGCTACAAGTATTTTTCAGACATTGTATGCAATCTGTTTTTGTATTGCATCTATTTATTTAAAAGCTTCTTTAAAATTTGTTTTTCAAATGTACAACTTTTGGCACTTCCTGTAATTGGCCAGTCCCCTGTTTCTATTACATTCCAACAAGAAGTCTTCTTAGAGCTTTTCCTTAACAATCTACTAAAGTTAATTTCCTACTTTATTTCTGAACTATTTGAACAAATTATCATTCTTATTCAGTCATTGTAAGCAGCTCACATTACTGCATTTATTTATTTACTGTTATTTTGAATACTCTTATGGAGGTATTATCAAAGTTTAGCTAAAAAAGATGTATTGTAATTTAAATTTTCTTTTTTTTTAAATTCTTTTTAGAACTATACAAATTTTAACTAAAAATCTTTTTTCTGGCATCCACATAGGGTCATAAATTTGTATAGGATACATGAACATCTCGTGGTGAAAAACAATCGATTGAAGGGCCTTTTCAATAGCAGCTGCATGTTTTACCGATGGATTTGCTATTGAGACAGGAGTAAATGGTAGTGTTATCTGCATAAGTACCTAGTTGAAAACTGATGACATTGGAGAGATCACTGATGAAAACCAGAAACAGTGTAGAACTTAGGAAAGAACGTTGGGGGCACCCATGCTCATATGAAAGGATGAAGCAAGCCCATTCAACATGATCTTCATTTCAAAATTTGATAGGAACAATTGAATTAAATCAAGCATTAATCCTGTGGCACTGTAGCTCTGGAGCTTGTGTAAAAGGTCAGCATGCCAAATCCTATCAAATGCCTTCGAGATATCTAGTGCAAGAGCTTGAGCTTTGCCTTCCTTATCTCGAGCTTGAGATACAAGTTCTGTGATGGTCATTAACACATAAGCAGTAGACTTGGTAAGACCGAAGTCATATTGTTTGTCTCAGAGAAGTAAGTTGCTTAACCACTTCAACATTGATTAGAGCAGTGATTCTCAACTGCTGTGCCATGGCTCGTGTGTGTGTAAGTAGTAATGGTACAACGTAAGTATTTGTATAAATGAATAATGTATTAAACTTTTACCACACAAAAACCAGAAAGGCTTTATCAGTTTTCTACTCAGTTATATAAATTAGGTTTCTCAACTTTAAATAACATCAAAAATAAGAAACTAGAAGACTACACTCAATGAAAAGAAAAAGAAATGGGGTCTGCTTACTGCACATTTGACCAAACATTGAAGTAATTGCAAAAAAAAAAAAAAACACCAGTCACAGCTTTTGTGCTAAATAAACTGTACAAATAGTTGATTAGAAATATTGAAATAAAATAAGTTTGTCTGGTATGTGTATATTTTTTTAATCTATGGCTTTACTTAATAACATTTAAATTATTCCCTTTAAAAATGTTGCTAAGTGTGCTGTGATATTTTCATTTGCTTCTAGGTGTGCCTTTGCTTAAAAAGGTTGAGCGACATTGGATTAGAGCTTTGAATATTGTACATAATCTATTAGCTTGGAATTAAAACTAAAATAAAAGCTTTAAAGAAGACTTCATTTTTCAAAATGCATTTTAAATCGTAGGTATCTCTCTCTTTTATGGAGTTTTAACTAAGCTAAGTCTTTAGCACAAGGGTATAAAAATAGAGCACCCAATGAAGATCACTAACTTGAATCGTAATGATTTGCAAGATTATCATGTTGAACTTGTGAGATGTACATAGTATAGTATGGCACAAGGCAACAGATAGATTCAGAGTAAAAACTGAATTTGGGATACTTGTAAATTGATTTGGGAGAAACTTGTTAACCATTGTAGTATATTATAGGTATCTAAAGTATTTCTTACCGTTCATTTTATCAGACTCAAATTCTAAGTTTTGCTTCTCTGGTCATTAGTCTTAACATGTTCAAGTCTAGGGTTATCTGTTATCTTTCACGTATTTTCACATAAATTGTGCGTCTTGCATTATAACCCTCTACTTCAAGTGGCTCTCAGACCTTGTATCATGTGAATACAATTGTAAAATATAGTTTAGATGAACACATTGACTGGTGAATAACAAAATCTGACTTCTACAGCCATTTTTTTAAATTGCCAATTTAGGCAATACAAATTTTTATAAGTTGATTTATAGTTTCAACTGAAGTGTTAATTTAGTTTTTATCTATTTTATCTATTTTATTTATCATTACAAAAAACTAAATAAATTTGTAGTTAGCATCATAATAAAAACTGCCAGCCACAAGTTATTTATCCCTCATGGTTAGCAGTCAATGTGTTACACTATGTTAGTAATAACATAAGCTTGCTAACTACTGCTGTGTAAGTCTGTTTATTTTTGACTGAACATAAATTGTTAGATCGCTATTTACATGTTATAGTGACCAGATTTAGAGTGGAAGTTCTTTTCTTTCTTTTCTGTATTGGCATGAGTTTAAGAAAGTATTTTAAACATAACTGATAGTGCTGTCTACTGATAACACGACTCGATACATACATATATACAAATCAACATATGACAAACCAACAATGTCTAGTAGAAATGCACATACACACACAAACTTACAAATATACATTATCGCCTTAATTTCACATAGACACACTAGAGTTATACGCTTATATACACCAAGCAATATTTACAGTTTTTCAGCTAAGCTTTGAATTCGTTAATTTCTTAACAGTTTCAATGGATGTACCGTCACTCCTTGAATTTGGAATGTCACAAATTATATTATAATTGGTTCAACAAGTTAAATGCACATGAAACATGAATAACTAATAAAAATTAAATGAAACAAAAGTAAAAATATCAGATTTTATTTCTTTTTCTCCATATCCCATTCTTTGATGAAGCTTTAATAAAAATAAAACATGTTAAAGTAATATTGCTTTCTATTAATTTTTATCTTATATATATATATATATGTGTGTGTGTGTGTGTGTGTGTGAGAAACAATGGAGGAACTGTTGTCTAAATTATGCAAAAATGAAAATAACACTGACATCTCATTTTAACAGACATATTTACCAAAATTACACAAAAATATCTTGAAATACTAAAGAGTAAATTTATTAAATATTGGCAAACCCAAGATGAACTGAAAGTAAGAATAATGGCAGTATTCAACCACATCCTCCAGATGACTTCAGAATCTTCTGCAACTCTTTTGGATAGTCTCCTTGTATATGTATTCAAGTTGGTGAATGCTGCCATTATTCTTACCTTCAGTTCATCTTGGGTTTTTGTTTGCTCAACTGCACCCGAAACATCAAAGGGATTGCAGTCTGGGGATTTAGGTGGCCATATGTAAGGGGGGGATATGATCACAGAAATTGTCTGACATCCATAACTGGGTTTTGCTGCTGGTGTGGCATGGTCCAGAGTCATGTTGCTAGGCATAGGGTCTTCCAGCAGCCACCCTCTTGATCCAGGGTGGTACTACTTCTTCAAGGTAATTAATGTAGGGCACCAAGTTGTGACTCAGGCCTTGTGGGAAGATAAATGGAGGCATAATGACATCCCTAGTTATCACTCAGAACACATCTTGTAATCACCATTGGACTCCTCCAACTCTTTCCGAATCCTCTGCACTGTCCTTAGATTGACACTCAAGCATTCTGAAATATTCATTTTTGAGCTTCTGGCATGAATGCTATGCAGTTCAGCATGCCATTTTCAAATTTCTGGTGGAGTGAATAGTGTCATACAAAGGATTTTACACGTGTAAAATCCTTTGTAAAATAAAGACAGAAGCTGATGATAGTTCACCTGAAATAGGCCTATACTTCTGATTTACCATGAAATAACGTGTCTGCCTTAATTTTTCTTATATTTGCTCTATATGTATTTATATACATATATATTTAGAGCTCTCTTAAAGAGTTATCCTACCACTGTATGTACAGCTCATCAGTGTGACTAGACACATCAGCTTGCTTCTGGCTGGGATTGAATCTTGGCCGATTTGGTGTCACTCGGAGTAGCTACCCCCTAAGCCATAGGCGCATGGAATCTGAGAAGGAAAATTTTAATGTGTTGTATATAAGCAGTGTATACGCATGTCAGTCACTGAAAGAACTCAATTCATTTCTGAAGAGTGTGTGTATATATATATATATATATATATATATATATATATATATATCTCCATCCATTTAAGCATGTTTGGTTGAATGATGTTTGTATCTAAGCGAGGTAAATTTAATTCATATAATTATAATTTTAAAAACATTCCTGTTATAGACATTTTTAAACATTGTTGCTATACTCATAATTAAGCTTGTTTAGTTTTGGTTGTATGTCCCTTATATTGAGGGCCTCGAGAACTTGAAGTTTTTGTTTATTTTTATGGTGGTGTATACTTGTATAATCTGTCAGTATTTTTCTGAATTGTAAACGTTAATTGGAATGTCTTTAAATGTTGAACAATAATTTGTATCTGACATATGTAGTGTAAGTTTTCTTGATAATTAAAAATAACTGCCAAGCAACTATACAATTCTCATATAACTTTAATAAAAGCAGATAGCATATGTATTAAATCTAATTACAATTCAAAATTATGAGAAATATTTTATGATCACACTAAATGACTAATTACTAAAAGTCTTTGCATATATATATATATATATATATATATATATATATATATATATATATAGGAATAAATGGATTAAATTTTTGTTACTTCAAACAGTGGATAATCTTGTTTGAAAATTAACACTCCACTTTTTATTTTAAATAACGTGTATTGCACTAAAGAAATCTTAATAAAGAAGATGCACTCTCTGGCATGTTTTGAACCTGCTTACTCCTTTGTATGAGAAACCACCATTTTCATTCAGTGTACTTGGAAGGCATAAAGGAAGTACACTGGATAAAATAGTGGTTTCCCCCCATAAAGTGGGATGGATGCCAGTTTGAACCATGCTGGAGAGTACTTTTTTTTTTTTTTTTTTTTTTTTTTACACAGGAAGCCAATAGATGGAATACATCATTTAAATTAAAAATGGATTATATATTTAAAACAGGGGTATCCACTAAAAATAACAAGTGACACACACACACACACACACACACATATATATTGATTGATTGTTTAATTACTTAATCTTTGGTCATAATAAAATTAGACCAGTGCACATTTGTATTAAAAAGTGTTGAATACAGTTATATTGTACAACTTTTGAATATTTTCCATTTGTAAATGAGTTATTATTAGGTTTCTACTATGAATGGGGTGTCTTCAGGCAAACCCCTCATGATAGAAACCTGGGTCATGTAATAACTCATTTACAAATGTAAAATATATATATATGAATTTTTAGCCAAACCAAGAAGAGATAAAGATATAATTTACTTATTCAGGTTTTGGTAAGTAGGTTTGGCCATAGAGGGCCATTTGGATGGACAGGTTAGAGCTGGTTTATTTTCTCAAAGAATAAATTTCCTACTTTTTCAGCGGGCACACTGTATTACGCTATTTATACATCAATGTGAGTGTGTGCGCACACACACGTGTGTGTGTGTGTGTGTGTGTCTTACAGAATGTAAGTATAGTTAGCCAATGAAAAAACTATTATTTTATGAACTATTTATTATTAACTAATGTATTCGTGCTGTCAAAAAAATGATGACATTTAGAAAGTTTTGAGATTCGATAAAGTAGAAATAAAAAATTCACAACTGAAATAGAGGCCAATGAACTAATTAACCTAATTCCTTTATATTTTTTAGATGTTCAATAATATCCATGATTCATTGATTGCTCCTGGTTTATATAAATCAAATTTTAAAAAAAAATTTTTTAGGAAAAATAAACTCCATTTTCTATGCAATTTAACAGGAGGTACACAGACCATAGAATAGGAATTGCAGGCTTAGCAGAAAAGGGGAAAAATCCAAAAGAGGTTACAAAGAAGAGGGGAATGTGAACTAGTACTTTGAGAAATGCACACACACACACACACACACCGGTTATGGGTTAAATGGTAGGACTTGTATTTGGAAAAATCATTGTTGTTCTCAAAAAATTGTGAATGCAATGTTCACTTGTAACAAAAAAATTTGTTTTTACAATCCAAAATAATTTTTGGCTTTAAATAACCTACAAAGGGTTAAGTCATTAAAAAAATGGTATGTCTCAAGATTATCAATAGGTATAATAATTTTTTAAAATTAAAATTACTTGCAGTTATATGAAAGTCATTTACCTCGGTTCTTATTCAGCTTCACTGCCATTTACCAGGTTCATGGTCCTGGAGGAAAATGACGTCTTGAATAAAACAGTTGATTAAATGGAAATAGCACATGTACAGTGTTGATAATTATGATGGCAAAAAAAAAACAAAAAAAAACAAAAAAAAAAACCTACGAATAACAAAAGTGATAATTTAAATAACCTTGCTTCTTCTTATATTACATCCAGCTTCAATAAACAATTATATTCAACCTAATTACAATTAACAGTAGATAAAGTAGTAACATTGGTTTAAATATGATGTTTAATGAGTTGTACTTGTCAAAATATTATTAGATTGCAAAACTGTTTTAGTCAATTAGGCTTATTCCATCTAGTCAACTCTTTTATTCACATAATTGTCTGTTACCATGTCAATTACCATGTCCATAGTATAGAGAACTGTGGACATACTAACTGATAGTAAAACCAAGTCATTGTAGCAAAACACAATGTGGTATTTTTTATCTTTGTCAAAATATCTCCATTTGGAATTTATAACCTTACTAAGGATAGTGCTAAGTGAACTGTGGAGGTTTAAAAAAAAACAAAAAAAAATGAGCGAATGTCAAGGATCTACATTAGTGTTATTCTTAATAACTTTAATTTCTTTTACTAAAATGAAGCAAAAGTAATTTTATATGGTAGGTTCTAATTTGAATCTCCAAGGTAACTGTAAACGTGCCAATCTTGACAATTGGACTGGCATTGCCTACACTGAAGTGGCCTACTTTGTAGCCTGTCTGACTTTCTTTCAACGCAATTTGAAATTTTCACGCCACCTTTTTCAGAGTAATTGGAAACGGTCAACAAAAAGGATATTAAAAAACTGGGTGAGTTGACATGGAATGTCCCGACTGTCGGTTTTATTCTGAACGGTTTCTTTTGACTTGCTTTGGCTGCTGTATATTTTGAATCTTGAAATGGCCTCCCCTTGTAGGGGTCAAGAACATTTCAGATATATTGATTGATTTTTTTTTTTTTTGTTAATGCATGACTATTCTACCTGATCCCAAAATAAATCTGGTTCTGCATGGTGTTTTAAAAAGGCATGTTCTTAATATTCAATCTTTTACTCTTATTCTCTTGCTACTATTCTTTGTCTTGAACATTCTAAACAAAATTGGTGCGTGGCTTATCTTTTCATCTACTGGGGAAATTACAGTTATTTTGTTTTCTTAAAATTCTCTTTTTAACTTTAGAATGCAGAAGTCTCAACATATACTCATTTTCCCTTTCTGCAATTTCATTTAACTGCAATCAATCTCAAGAATAGACAATTCATAATTTTTATTTAATATTGGTCTGAAAGCATAAGAGTAGTAGTGCTGGAAATGTAAATAGGCCATTAAAATGAAGTTCTTATTTTGAATGGAAAAGTGATAATAATGATATTAGCATATCATTAAAAAAAAAAAATCTTCCGGAATGTGTGGCAGGACAAGAGCAATTCAACATAAGACACATACTGACAAACTGTAGCAATTTTAATTCAATCCGTTTAAAATACTAGCAAATAAAAACATAGACTTTTAAAAAATTCTGATCCATTTTATATATTATAGTTCCTAAGGGAAATTAAAATTATCTCAAATATATAACCATAACAGCAATCTTAGTATTAAAAAAAAAAATGACTATTTAAATTAGAATTTGATTGTTGAAATACAGGGTGTGATGGGTAAATTGTCAGAATTTTAAATTTTTAATTCCAGGCATGTGAATAGTTTGTTTTTGATTCAGTCAACTGCAAAGCATATTAGAGTCAGGTGGCCACCTGTCTATGAGAAAAAGACCACCATGATGCAATTCACTCTGCCAGAAATTTGAAAATGGCATGTTGTATTGCTTGTCATTTGTGCCAGAAGCTCCAAGACAAACATTTCAGGGTGCCAATATGAGGACAGTACAGAGAACTCAGAAAGATTTGGATAAGCCTAATAGTGATTACAAATGTGTATGGGGTGATAACGTTATGCCCCCATTCATTTTTCTACAAGGCCTCAGATTCAACACGGAGGCCTTGAGGAAGGTAGTGCTACCCTTGGCCAAGAGAGTGGCTGCTGGAAAACTGTCTGGTAGCAGGAATCTGCCCCTTGCCACACAAGTAGGAGAACTCAGTCATGGCTGTCAGGCACTTTCTTTGACCCCATTACTCCTTACATCTGGCCACCTAGCTCCCCAGATTGCAATCCTCTTGATTATTATGTGTAGGGTGCAGTTGAGTGAGAGACCAACAAAACTTGTAAAACCAAAGAAAACCGAAGGCAACAATTATGGCAACATTCACTGACTTAAACAAGGAGACCATCCAGAAAAGCTGCAGGAGATTCTGAAGTCATCTGGAGGCTGTGTTTCAAGCCAATGGTGATTTTATTGAATATATTTCAAGATATTTTTTTGTGTAATTTTGGTAAAAATATCTGTTGAAATGAGATGTCAGTATTTTCAATTTTTGCATAATTTGAGCGACAATTTATTCATCACACTCTGTAAAAGGCTTTATTTAGGTGGGTGGGGACATTCAATTTCAGCATTAAATGGCCCAGTGGGTTGATATGCCATATAACAAACAGAATAAAACAAACAAAACCTTTGATGCTGATATGGTACATTTCTTGAAAATATACAAAAGCCAAATGTAGAAAATGATTGTAAAAAAGTTTTAAACAGTTTTCCTCTTGACACTCTTTATAGATTAAAAATTTTCCTCAGGTGCAGTTAAACTCTTGTTAAGTGAATAATTAACTTTTTCCATCCACTCCACTCATCAGTATTCTCATCCTTCTCTTACCCACTTCCTGACAAACAGTGGCAATAAAATGCCTTGCTTAGGGGTGATATGATTATTAAAAAAAAACAAAAACATTATACATTTTGTATACATATATTATTGATAAACTGCTACAGTTTTAATTAAAAAAATATAATTAAAAAGAAAATATAACCGTAAATAACAGCAGTTTTACTACTTTAAAAAAATACAAAGGCTGTAAGTTGGAAAAAACATTAAATTTTAGTATTACATGACCAAAGAGTTTGGTATGTCATTAAACAAAGCAAAAAAATAACAAGTAAGAAAAGTCATTTAAAATCTACAATAAGAATGACTCCTTTAGCATGTAACTTTTAGAACATTGTTATAATTGTTCTATTTATATGTAAAATTGTGTGTAAAATAGGAGAGATTAAGTTTAGGTTGAAAGGAGGAAAGAATTTTTTTTATCTTTCTATAATATGATACATTTGATCAGCTCACTTGACTGTAACAATTTTCATGGGGAAAAAAAAGATCTTTTCATTTGTTCAGGAATTGAAAAATCAGTAATTAGTGAGAAAGTAAGATTTCTTGGTGAAATAAGTTTCTCCTCTCAAAAATTTTTCCAGTGAGAATTTTCATTTAGTAGTGAGAATGCAGGTCTGAAACTTACAATTGGAAAGTCTCCCTTGTTCACTTCTCCTTCTGTGTTACTGACAAGTTCTCAGCAAAACTCCCCTATTGATGACAATAAAAGTAACCAATACAGACCATATGCATTGAGCTATTTAATATTGCAGAAATAACAACCTTTCTCTTGACAAATTTGGCTGATCTGATTTTCAATAAGACACTGAAATTTGTTAATATTGGCCTCAAGACATAGCATGGTAACATGATTGATTTGACTGACTATAGAACAATGACTGTGGTTTCCAAATACCCTTTTAAGTCACACAATCCATTGCTAAAAGATGGTCAGTTTCTTGTACCATTCCAATAAATACCTGACTCCTTCTGAAATGCTCTTCCTTTACATGAGCCAGATCAGGCTGAAAATGAAGTACTGCTACCATATCTGGTCTGAAGCTATTCACTCTTTATGGAGTTCAAAAGCATCTACACAACCTTGTGGGGGATTAATTATTTTTCGCCGTACAACCCCTTTACCACAGATGTGTTATAATGGAACATCCTATCACCCCCGGCAGTTGATTCGCCGAAGTGATTCAGAAGTATCGAAGTAAGGAAGTACGAGACGATTCAACTTCCGCTCTCATTTGGTCTTGACTTACAATTTTATGAACTCTGTTACTTTTACCTTTCAATACAATAAACTCTGTTATTTGTTTACCCCTTACATGTTGTGTAGATCTTTCCATTTGGGATTCACCTTGTTGTTTATAGCGTTCCTGCGATACAACAGATGAAATATATCAAACCTCCTACTGATTTCCCTGGCAAATATTCTGATGATTACATTCCTTAGTGCCTTCAATTCTAATCCTCACAGCTAAGACCTGCCATACCACATATGCATTTCCTTTTGTATTCCATTCGTAAGAAGGAAGTTCCGTTGAGATAACTTCATCCCAAGAATTACTATTTTGTGGAACATAATCCCAAGAGGATGCTTTCTCAACTGCTACAATCTTAACTACTTCATCTCTAGGGTTAACTGTTATTATCTTTTTCACATATCCTTATAAACTGTACTTCTTACCCTTTACTCTTGCCACTTATCTATTCTTCAGTAACCTCTTACTGAGTGGCTCTTGAGCCTTGTATAGAGTGAACATCAGTAAAAAATAAATAAAACCATACTTCATCACATATGATGTTGCTATAATGTTATATAATACATTTTATGCATAATTTAAAAATTAAACTTTATCATATGCATGTTGAGGAACAGCAGACATCATATATATTGGATTCAGTATTATCCACAGTTTCAAGTGTATTGGAATATATGCCTCCCCAACACAGACAGATAAGGTGGGTAATTACTGTAGTTCATCATACTGTCAAAAACATTTTTTATTCAATTGTTTTGTTTTTGTGTAACTCGTGCACATATATTTATTGCTTATAATTGATTGACTATACAAAGGAAACAATTTTGTCTTCAAGAGTTACTTCCTTTTAATTTTTGGTCTAAAATATGTTGTATCATTTAAGCAAATTAACTAATAATCTTCTAACCTTTATTTTAACCCACAGAGCCAACCTGGGGTTTATACTGCAACAGACCTTCATTCTTGTTCACTAAAAACATTAAGTATCAATTCAACAATTATATCAATATTTTCATTTGATATGTTGACAATTTTTAAATGCAAGTGCAAATGGTTTCATGCCTCCCACTCTATGATATGGGCTCAACCCTGTTCTATGTCTCAATTTTCATAAGGTAGTATTCATATAAAAATACAAGTTTTATTGTAATCTAATTATGTACAATAATGAATCATATGCAATATAAGTGAAGAATTCAACTAGAAAAACTGAAAATAATTACAATTTATCTAAATACAAATTAGAGACATGTTACAATAGATCATTACATTTTAAATTAACACCAACTTGAGATTTATCTTGTTAAAAAGTTAAATAATTTTAACACATTTAACATTATGGAAAAAAAAAATTAGGGAATTTTGCATAATGTTTTTTTTTTTCTAGACTTAGCATGAATAATGAAATAGGATGTATGTTGTAGTGCAGTGGATATCGGCTTGGAACGAGAAATCGGGGAGTTTGAATTTTAGTTGAATTTCTTGCATTCGCTTGTGCACAAATACTCTTGGAAAAGGTATTAATCTGTCTCTTCCCTCCAGTTATGGGTTAAATAACAGGACAAATTGGGTTCTATAGCCTTGGCTGGCAACCAGTCTACCGCAGAAAGTAATGGCAACCTATCACAGGATAATCTTTTGCCCAGTCAGTCATGTCTCTTTTGAAACATGATCACCCAAAGTGTGTATCATGTATGGCACTTAACTGAGCATGAGTAAAACAAATTCATAGATTTCGACAAAATAAATCCAAGGGAGCCAGTATGACGTCTCTGCAAAAACTTTTCATCTTCTTGTAGTCAGTTGTTCTTAGTTTAATTTATAATGAATATAAATAAAAGTAGACAAAAGTAAATGTTGATAGCGAGAGTCAGAAAGCACTGCCTTGAGGGCCCCCAATCAGGCTTTCTCCCTCGATTAGGGTTGGACATGCTGGCACTGCAAAGGAATTAAACCATGCAGTCTCAAGCGAATTAGTAAATCTAGAAAATTAGTTTACCTCCTTATTTTATACTAGCTGTACTCGACCGTGCATTGCTGTGGCTTAGTTTGGTTAAATGGGAAAAAAAGAAGAAATTTATTTAGTAAACTAACGAAATAAATGGGATATCGATAATGATTCATTTAAAAAAAAAAAATGATTAGAAATTTTTTTTAAAAATAGGGAAGGGATTTCTGTTGTTTACGCCTGCCAAAATAGAAATAATAATAATAAAAGGCTTAGGGTTAAAAAAAAAAATAAGAAATTTATTTACTAAAAGAACGAAATGGAAATTGTGCACTAAATTTGAGAATCGTGTATAATTATTTATATAGATCGTGTGTGTGCAAGTTTCGTATTTGCTCACAGAAATTCTAGAATATATAATTTCGTTTACCTTAAATGTGGAGTTTTCCTATGTTTTCTATGAAATAACAAAGTTGTCTGTAAATGTGTCGGTATTGAAAATAAAAGTTTTTTTTTATTCGGCTCTCATCGGCTCTAATAGATTTGCAAAATATATTTTTTTTTTAATATTGTAATATTTTTTAATATAAGGTATATAAAAACATGCTATAGTAAAATTTCAAAACAATTGGAGCTGCCGTTTTGTAAGCCAAAAAATACAGTATATTCAAATTAGCTATAACTTGTTTACGTAATGGTAACAATTGAATCATTAAACTTTTGCTATACAGTTTTAGTGACACATGTAGCACCAAAAAATGCTAATTAACATTTATGTTAGGCTTGAAACCACATTACATTGAAACATTGGTTCCCATAGAATCACTAAAAATTTAAGCAACATCTCGCCAGGTCAGTAACTAGATGGTGACCACTTGGCAATAACAGCTGCTGTAAGTTTAGATATATGATGTAATGAATAATGGCTCTCAGTTGTTAATAAAGTTCCAATTCCCATTGGGTTCATTATATTCACTTACATGGAAATACCCTTGGAAAAAGTATGAATCCACCTCTCCTACCCCCAGCTATGCGTTATTTAGTAATTCTTGTATCACTAAACTATTATTTTAAAAAAAACATTCTTAGAATTTAAAAATATTTTCTGGTTTTAAAAAACCTGCAGAGGTTTAAGTTGTTAAAAAAAATATAAATCATTAACCAAATAACATTTTTGCTACTTGATATTTGATAATTATTCAAAAAATAACATTGGCGTTAAAGGTATAAACAGTAATGGAAAAGTCTGTGTGTGTGAACACACATTTCTATTGACAATCATGAAGTACTTTAAAAGTTATTCTAAGTATTATTTGTACCTTTGACATTAAGACTACATTTTGACTAATCTATTAGCTTCCATTAGATGAATATTCTGTTAAAGTAAAAAATTTTAATCTATGAACAAAGTATGCCCACAAAAGATGGTCATGAATACAGTAACAAGGACAGTTTGTTTTCAGCTATGGCAGGTATACAATGACTGCTAGAAATTTCTGTTATCTTCTTGTACCTTTATGCACATGCATTGGATGTTATAAATGCAGTTTTAATCAGTTGAAATGGATTAACCTAGTTAATATATTGATGACCAATATTTTTTTTTTTTTTTTTTTGAGAAGAGTTCAATTGCCTGATTCAGTCAGTTAAGTGCTATACGTGATACACGCTTGGGCAATCATGTCTCGAAAGAGACATGACTGACTGGGCAGAAGATTATCCCGCAGTAGGTTGCCATTGCTTTCTGTGGCTTATCGTTTGTTTTCGACTCTGCTTCGCTGCAGTGTAGTCGTTGTCATAGGCGTTGTCAGCTCGCATTGGCGGCAGTTGCAGCTGTAACGGCGGCGGCAGCAGTGGCATTGGCAACGGCTAACGGCAAAACGGCAGACGAAGTGCAGCAGCACCAGCAGCGAACCACGGAAGCCGGTGACGGTGCGCCAGGCCTAGATGGACGAGATCTAACGCACACGACAGGCTTGCCTGATTAGTTTGTGAAATATTTTTCATGGTTATAGATGATACAAGAGTCATACTCTGTTGTTTAAAATATATTTTAGATACTAATTTCAGTTTTATTTTGAAGAACTTAACATTTTTAAGTGAAAACTAACTTCTGTTCAGCACCAAGGTTGTCAGCAACTGAATACAAACTAATTTATTAGTCAAAATAAAGTCTTTGTTCAGAATTATTAATTTAAGAAATTATAAATCGAATGTTTAAAAAGTTCTTTATGATAATCACATTTTCAAACTGTATTTTAATATAAACTGTAATCAGCTTTTAAGCATTTTCAAAGAAATCTTGACTATTTTTTAGCAAAAGAATTTTCTTGAATATTGATTCACTTTGCATCTTTTCTTCTCTTTGGATTTCTGGTGTAAATTTTCGAGTTCAAAGTGAAATACTTCTAACTTTTTGGTTGTTTGGGTCTATAACGGTTTTCTTTTTAATTTACATTAGATCCAAGAAAAATCACACAAAATTGTAAACATTGAATGTAGTGTTTGATTTTATTTAATTAAAATGTACAAAATAATTTTTTTTTTCACTAATCAAAAACTTTAAATCATTGACAAGTTAGTATACTCATAAAGTATTTCTAGGTTTGAAAATAATATTGCCAATGTTTTTCAATATTTGAAGTAAAAATTGAACAACCATTGACTTTATTTAAGATAAAGACATTAAGTTTGTGAGTATTTTAGAAGACATATTTTTCATTTGGATTGTTTCTCATTCCTTCCTTTGTGAAAACTTTCATGAATAACACATCTGCTTTTCCCACTGTGTTTTTTTGTTAACCCTTCAAGACAAGAAGTGCCTGTATGCACCCACAACTAACATTCCAAAGGACGGCCTGAATACACCCGCAATTTTCTTGCATTGTAATTTATAAGTATCAACATGCATCCCATCATCAAATAGAGGTGCTGGATATCTAGTTTTCTAAATGTCATAAATTTCCAAAACCATATTTTTATATCAAGAGGATTAAAATAAGTTTATATTAAAATAAGGTAATGAATTAATTTCAGTTTTCTTCAGTTAATCAAATAGGTCATACTAGAAAGTGACAATAAAAATATAAATGTTGTACTAAAGATGCATTGGGATAGAGAAAGATGCTTTCCAAAAGCCAAACAAAGTTTTAAGAAATAGAGAAAAGAACAAAGAAAAAAAATGCTAAATTGTTATGTGATATCGGCTTAGAACAAGAACTCAGGAAACCAAGTGCAAATTCCAATTGAATTCCTTGCATTCACTTATGTGCAAATACCCTTGGGAAAGGTATTATATTAATCTGTCTTTTCCTTCCAGTTATGGATTAAATAACAAGACAGATTGGGTTCTGTAGCCTTGGTCAGTAACCAGTCTGCTGCAGAAAGTAATGACAACCTACTGCCAGATAATCTCCTGCCCAGCCAGTTATGTCTCTTTCGAGATATGATCGCCCATGTGTGTATCACTTATGGCACTTAACTGACTATATACCAGTGATGCTTGATAATCTCCTCAAAGATGAAGAAAAAACTTGAGGCAGCAGAAATGTGATTCTGTCATGGACTAAGCATATGAGCAATGACAAAGTTTTAGAGAAAATAGAAACAGAAAGGAGATTTATATGTGACATCAGAAAGATGCAGCTGAAATTTCTGTAGCACACAATGTAGAGAGAAGGCTTTCAAAATTTGATGTTAACAGAACATAGTGAATGCACAAGAGACATAGGGAAGGAGCACTTTGCTTACATGCTTGTCTAAATAGTTGGTAGGGATTGGAAAATATAACAAAATGAATTACTTTGAGCTACAAAACAGGATGTGCTGAGCCATGATCACCCATCTCCTGAAGGGATATGCCACACAGCAGAATAATAATTAAATTGTGGTGAGCGCATGTTGGTATAGACTCAAAAGAAGCCTTGATTGTGTACAGACATGTCTTTTAACACCAGTTATATCCAGATTCACCCACCTCCCCCATTATCAACAGGAAACCTTAGCATGTCTAGATATGGGCCTCTCTGCAACTGGTCAAGATCCAGATTATTGCAAGATGCCTCATGCCAATAAAAGCAACAAAAAAAACCAGCAGTCAGCAAGACTAAAGTCACTTTCATAGGCATTTTTGTTTCTGTGGTTTCCAAGGTAGTGTTATTTTTGTTACCTCCTATCTATTTCCCCTTTCTGCCTATTGCGCCCATAGTTGCTGGGAGATCAGTTAAATGTTTCCTCTAGCCTTAACACTTGCTGTACATTCCAACATAAAGTTTAAAAATCTTTTATTTTATTCCTTGTTTGCATTATTCTTTTATTAAATGAAGAAACATAAGCAAATATCTTTATTTGGTTTTACTTTTAGTTCCTTTTTATAACAACGCGCAAATACCCTTGGGAAAGGTATTAATCTGTCTATTCCTTTCAGTTATGGGTTAAATAACAGGACAGATTGGGTTCTATAGCCTTGGTCGGCAACCAAACTACCGCAGAAAGCAATGGCAACCTACTACGGGATAACCTTCTGCCCAGTCAGTCATGTCTCTTTCGAGACATGATCACCCAAGCGTGTATTACGTATGGCACTTAACTGAGTCAGACTGTTATTCTATGGCTGTTAGTAAACAGTCCAGCCCTTGCCAAAAATTGTACTTTAGTCAAGAGTTTATTAAGTTTTGTTGATAGCTTTTCCTTTATGCTTTCTGTGCTGTTTACTAATTGTTAAAAAATAATTTGATTATTTATGGTGAAAAGCTACCTAACGATGCTGGAAAAGTGGTTGTTTCTTTGTAGCCCACCAGAAAGTACCAGATTCATTCTGCCTTGCTCTATCTTTACAAGTCAGATCAGACCAAAAATGGCGTATTACTGCCATATCTAAGTTGGAGCTACCCTATACTCACTTACCATGTTGGCATGACCTTATAGGTAATTAATTATTTTCATACCTGTAACCTTTTTCCTCACTAACAAATGTTACTAGCCTATTGCTATTTCCATGGCAAATTTTCAGTTTATCTAAATTCCTTAGTTCCACCAACCAGTTCAGACCTTCCCAGCTAGGACCAGTCTTGACATGTACATGGTGTCAATTCATCCACATTCTTTTTTTTATTCCATAAGTAATGAGAAATCTTTTACTATGACAGCTACTTCTCCCAGAACTGTCACTCTGTGGAATAAACTCCTGAGAGGATGCTTCAATCTTAACCTCTTCAAATCTAGGGTCAGCTGCTATCTATCCTGCATATTCTCATAATATTGCACCTCTTCCTCTTCCACCCTCACAACAATCACATCCAATAACCCTCTACCTTGATTAGCTCATAGGCCTTTTGTTGGCTGAAAATGTATTAAAAAAAATTTTACATGAAAAAAAATACAGATTAAAAATGCATAATAAATCTGTTTCCAAAATGATACAAGAAGATATTTTTGCTTTTTTACTCACAATTTTTTATGCCTGAATTTAATATAAAGCTGTTCATGTATTTTTGTGAAGAGTGACCATAAAATAAAAGTTCCAATCCTGGTTTAATTACTATGACTTCAGCAGTGATTATTAAAAATTTAAGCCTGCTCAATATTTTATGGTAGAGAAATGCTCAAGGGGAGAAAACTGCGTAAAAATTTTAAATTATTTCCCTTTTTTCCTGTTATGCTTGACATTAATTTTTGTTATTAACAAAATGGTCTTTGTTGCCGAACAAGATTTGTGATTAATCCATAAATCTAGTTGATGAAAATTGTCTAATTCATCTGAACATTTCTGTATTTCATTATTGTCTCCAGCATAATTATGATTCTTTGTTATCAGGTGTAAGGTTATAAATTACAAATCACTCATTTAAAAATTATTTTATTTTTAAAACCATTCTCATACTTGAAAAAAAAAAAAAATTATTAAAAAACAGAAAAAAGTAATGTAGTAATTGAGTATAAATTTTCCAACTTGAGTTTTGAATTTTATTTTTCCTCCCAAATTAAAAATTTATGATCAGCAAATTTATCACAATGTCAAACAATAACTAAAGTCAACCATTATAAGGTAAAGTTCATTTATAAATTCTTAATATAAAAGGTCTTTATTCACTTGATTTTCATTTGATAAGTTTCTTATGCATTCATTGGTAAAAATTTAAATAAACTATTTGATAAAGTAAAGAATAAAATTATTTTTATGGGTTTTCTTCACATTTTTTAAAAATATTTTGACAAAGACCTTAATTATTTGCTTATTACTGTTTGTCTTGATAAAAAACAATGAAAAATTTTACTCATTATTAACAGAAAAACAAGTGTCATAATGTAAGTATTGCTGAGAGCAAAAAAAACAGGAAATTTTGGAGAGCCATGATCACCCATGTCTTTGAAGGACCTGACTGATAGAAATGTCAGCATTGTTCATACTAATGTGAATGCATATAATGTCTTATGTTTAGAATTTTAAAAGAAGTGGCAAAAATCAATCAAGTTATGCAAATAAGTATTGTGATCTGTGCTATGTGGTCTGTTGTCATGGAAACACTAGAAGAATTTGCGTGCAGTTATGAACAAACAAAATCAAGTTACTTAAATAACCAATTCCTTCATAAAACAATGAGTCTTTTGAAATAATAAAGACTGAAAATAACAATTTACCATCTTAAACAATAAACCTAAAGGCAAAACAGAATGAAATACAAAGAGTTAAATACACAATACTGAAAAGAACGCAATTTTACCTGACTTGAGGGCAAGGGATTCTTAATGTGTTTCTGCACATTTCAGCCCAAACCACAAGACATGAACTTGTAACCAAGTTATACAGATGTGTTCGTTGCATGGAAGTAATATACATTATTTCTCTAGTACAAATGATTGACAGTATAGTATAGGGCCTACCCACTTTGAATGTGTTCTATCTCAGAAAGAAACTATTTATAAATATAAGTATTCAGCTATTTATTGAAACTAATTATTTACCATAACCCTAATCCTTACCAAACAGTTATAATACTTTCTTATAATATGCTTTTTAAGGTAGGCCACATACTATACAAGTGGCAGAATTTTGTATGCCATATACTATACTGTAAGAATCAGTAATTTGATTTTAACAGAAATACAGACTTGTTTTTTTGTTAATCCAATTTTCTGGGGGTGACTATACATAGATTTACTTATCTTCAAGAGGCTGAAGAGCTGTCCAATTTTGGGGGCATTAGAGACATACTTTTCAAAAATATTATGCAACATGTTAAGTTTTGTTAGCCACATCAAATATATAATTATATTTTTTTAAATATTGTATTATATCTACTGACCTGTGCATTTGAGTTACCTAAATAAAAAAAATAAAAAAATGGTCCCCTGTATGATGGTAAACTGCATCCAGAAGCAAAACCTCTGATTCAGAGGTTGTGAAGAGCATGAAATCACCTCTTAATTGCTGTTATTTCCAGATCCACCCTGACCTGGAGTGGTAGCACCTGTTGGGGTCCCAGCTATGGACAAATAGTTAACTTCCAAAATGGGATCAAAACACTACAAAAATATAAAAATACACTTTTAAAGAAATATATACATAAAAATAGACTTTTATAGAAAAATATACATTTTTGAAGGAAAAATATTACCAACAATACATTTTTGAAGGAAAAAAATTGCCATAATACATTATTGAAGAAGAAAAAATTATTATCAGCAATACATTTTTTAATATAAAACTAGAAGACATCTTCAGTTTTCTAAAAGAAAACATACAAAATTATTCATTAAAATCTGACTAAATCAATCTCCTCACTATAATGGAACATTAAAAAAATACCTTAAAACACTACCTTTTTGGCATTAAATAACTCACAGAGGTTGATATGCCATTAAACAAAACTCAAGCTCAAACTTAAATATAAAAAAAATACATTCTTCAAAGTGTCTATTCAAACATGAGGATTCACTAAAATAATGTTTGAGGTAATTAGCTATAATTTTGGCTTAAAAATAAAATTATTAGGAATTGCTTTATGTTTTGATTTTGAAATCAAGCAGATATGGGCTTTTAAGGGGATGTGTATTCTTTATGACTGATGCTCATGACTGATTGGTTTAAAGTATTCTGGTTTCTTAAGAAAGGGAGGACACTTTCTTCATTAATTTTTTTGTATTCGCAGGGTGTGAGATGTAATGGATGCTGTCAACATTTGGAGTAATTATATAATTAATACAAGTAAGATGGTGACACTTAGCTGATTGATGTTACATTCAGTATCCAGCTCCAGAGTTTTGTAGATGAATCACTCTGTCCACTCATCAAGGGGTATCAGCAATTGACTGTTTATACTTAATTTTTCTTTTATATGTGTACTTTCCATTGTGACAGTCATTTGGAATGCTTTAGACAAGAGATTAAGTTTGCATTGTAAACATTGCATTCTGAACATTTTTTTTTCTGGAAGCATGGCGGGGGAGGCAATGTATTTATCTATTTGATATGAAAAAATAGATAATATAAATTTTCTAAAATGTTTCTCATAAAAGTTTTTACTTATAATGAATCTTTTTTTTTTTTTTTTTTTTTTTTTTTCAAAAAAATGCTAAAATATTTCCTCATTGTTATTGATGAAATGAAAGTATCTGATAGACTGGTGTTTCCCTATGTTAGCACTAATAGGCTCTGTCATGTTGAAAGTTTTTATTTAATTGGGCTGGGATGAACATGCTCTTAAGGAGGGGGGTTATTTATCCTTTTTTTTTTTTTTTTTTTTTTTTTTTCAAAAATTACTCAATATTGCCTACAATTTCTGAAAGATATCTAAAGCTTTTCCAAACTTTTCTTCATTGCTTTTCCAACTTCCGATACACAGCTTCTTACTAAACAAAGAAACCATCTGCAAATTAAAAAACAAGTAGGTCTATGATTTCTTCTAAGCAGCATGAAATCTAGAGTAAGACCCTTAACCAGTAAGCACCAAAGTCAACCATCACATTGAAAACACTGAGATAAGCTATCAAATAAAACTTTGTTTTTTTATCATTTTAATCATTGGCATTTATAATAGAAATGAATACAATATTAAAATTATTTTTACATTATTTCCTAAGTGTTATCTTGCAATGAAAGATGAATTCAGTATAATATTCAAAATTTAATTTGACAGGGGATTGTTATTGACAAAATAGTTTGTGCCTAAAAGAGGCACTGATTGAAGAAAGGTTAGAAAACATGAATCCAGATAAATATTCATCTAACAAGACTAATATTTACCTGGATACTAACCTGACTTCGCCCTCTTCTAACTCTGTAATAGTGTAATATTTAATGTATGACATCAAATAGAGTAATCAGAGGATGAGTAGGACATACAATTAGTATAACTCTTCTGGAATAGAAGGTGGAATTGATCAGCAAAGCTCAAATTTCAAACAAATTACATTCACTTTGAATTATGTGTTTCATTAGAAGCATGAACTCTTTTTTCCCCCTCACAGCTATGGGTTAAATAGCTGTATAGTTTTCAGTGACGGCCAGTTTAGAAGGATTTTTTTTTTTTTAATCATATCACCCCAAGCAAGGCGGTAACGCCACTGATGAGCAGGGGGCTACGTAAGGGTAAAAAGAATGGAAAAGAGAAAACCGGAAACCGCATCCTAAACAGGAAACAAGGGATTAGTCTGAATTCAAAATTTTAAAAAAAGGCAACAGAAAATCACTCCACTATCTTCCCCAAGAAATCATCATCAGTCCCTTTACTTCAGTTGTCAGGATGGAAGGGTGTTAAGGGCAGAAATAATAGACAACCTCCTCCAGGATGATCTCTCAGGAGTTCCCACATTGTCAGGCTTTAGATATTGTATGACCAGCTCTTGTGTTCCCTCTTTTTTGCATCAGCCTTCAACAGTGCCTCCTTGCATAATGGTCTTGCAGAGGCTGTTAGCTATGACATCTTCTGATGTTTAATAGTGGCAAGGAGAGTTTCCTGTCAACCTACAAACTTCTGACCTTTCCCCCATACATAATCATTGGTTTTGTGGGAGGGAGTAACCCCAGTAGGAGATGAAAAGGAGCTTTCACAAGCACCTGTACTTGAATGCCTGAATCATTTTTCCTGGCTCAACAAGGAGCATCTAAGTCTCACATTCATCAAGGACGATGGATACAACTGGCAAATTTAGAAAAGTTATAGCAATTAAAAAATGATAACTGTTTGAAATTTGAAATTGCCCAACAGAAATTCCAGAGGCAAATTAATTTTTCACCTCTGTTTTATTCTCTGAACAAATGATTAGAAATTTTTATAGAAAAAGGATGGTCTCATTATCAATTATGTGTCACAGGTTAATTCAACAATATTTGTTAATAAAAGATAAAGAGTTTAATCCTTGGGAAGATTAGCATAAACAACCTCCATAATAACCATCTAAAAGGTAGACAAGCATAGTTAACAATAATAAATAATTAAAAAAAAAATTAATCTGCAGAGACCTGTGATTGTTGGTCTGGAAGGAACATAGCCTAAGAAAAGGGAGTAGGGAGAGTATAATTGTTTGATTGATTTGTTTTTAGGACTTATAAACCCTTTAAAGGTTATTTAAAACCAGAAAATATTTTTAGATTGTAAGAATTTTTTAGATAATGGTTTTGTGATAAATACTTATTAATTAACCCATAACTGGGTGGAGAAGAAGTGGTTTTATATCTTTCCTATGGGTAGTTTCACATAAGTGAATATAATGAACCCAACTGGAATTGAAACTTTGCTAACCAACTAACAATTATTCATTACACATTCCAACACTTACAGTACCTGGTATTCCCAAGCAATCACCCATCTTGGTACTGCCCAGGCTCAATGTTGCTTAACTTCAGTAATCATGTGGAAACTGGTATTTCAATATAACATAGCTGTAAGCCTTTAGAAAGAGTAGGGTGTTCAATTTCAATCTTTCGGTTATTCTTTGTGTATCATTGCTAAAATTGTATAGCTAATTGGATGTATTATAAACAGGATTGGAGTTAAATGCTTTTTCTCTGAATAATTCCACAAGAATGACATCAGCAAGCGTATCTGGAATTCTCCAGATTGTTCACTTTCACTTCTTATATATTCTTATTAATAGGTGCTTCTCTTAAATTAGTTATTCTGTTTCAAACCCTTCTTCTAGAGAAGAGAAAACCCTCTATTTGGGATCTATCTGCAGTAATCACCTACCTCTCCATTTAAAAGTCTGATAACTCTGTAGAAGTTGATCTGTTGGATGTTGAAATTATCAGCTTAAAATGAAATTGTTCTTTCAATTGTATTTTCATTTATTCTTTCTGTGCAGGAATCAGAATTATGGCGACAACTTGGCAAATTAAAAAGATCCAAAGGAGATTTATTGCTAAGAATTGCAGATTTAAAGAAACAAATTATGGATATTGAGACACAGGAAAATGAGGCCATCAGAGAGGTCAGTATAAAAAAAACTTTTATTTATTTATTTTTTTTTTTTATAGCTTGTGGTTGTCATGTAGAATTTAAGGATAATTTTATAAACCTCCTCCTTCAACTAGTTAGAATAATGTTTTGGTGCCAGTATAATATTGATACCTCCACTTATTTTCGATAACTAATTTTTAAAGTCAATTTTTAAAAATGAAAAAAGTTTTTTTGAAGAAAAATATTCTGGTGTATTTCCCATAGAAATTATATTGATTGGAATTTTAACTTTTTGTGAGTTTTCAAAAGTTAAAATTTTTTGTCCATTTTTGATAGATTGACAAGTTTGTAAACAAAATTCTCGGTTTTAAAAATCTTGCAAAAATAAAATATGCAGCTGTGACACATTATTTTTGGAAAATAAACAAATGTAAGGTTAAATTAATCTTATTTGAAACACATATTACTTGTTTATAGCATGAATTTTAGAATAAAAGTATTTCTTAATCATGAAGTTCTTATCTTTCTGATGTGTTTAGTGATTGATGACAGCCAGATGTGTTGACAAACTAGGTATTGTTGATCAGAATTGACATAATTGTCAAAATTTTTTTCCTGTAAGGAAGCAACTGTGGAGCAAGAGACTTTTTAATGTCACCATGAAATACCATACTTAAAAGAACAACCTTTCTACATACAAAAAAATATTAAAAATTATTTAAAAATTCTTTGGATCTAGGATTTGTATTAAGCTTTTCAATTTTCAGTTAGTAAATATAGTCTTCACTTAATAACTTAACCACACCATGCTTTGAAATATTTTTGAAACTGTATAAATTATTAAAACTAAAAAAGAAAAAAATGAAAACAATTGTTTTAAAAAATCATTATTCATAAAAAAAAAGTTTTTTTTCTTCAGTCTATAATATTCTTCATATATATATATATATATATATATATATATATATATATATATATATATATATATCTTTTTAAAAAAAACAATTAAATGCTTATTTAATTAATGTCAGTTTTATTGCATTTTTTATTTTACGAATTGGAGCCTATTTAAAATAAAGGCTAATTGGGAGGGAAAAAAAGAAATGAATGATTAACATTCCTTCATGAGTCCTAATAAAACCAATTTTTGCAACAATTTAATTTCTTGAAATTTCATGAATCGGGTGGTAACAGATGTTATGTATGTATATATATATATATATATATATATATTTTATCAAGATCTTCTAAAAATAATTTCATTCATTTGTGAATAAGTCCTGAGTTGCATTAAAATCTGACAATTTGATTATTTTACAAGAATTTCCACATTAATGAGCTTTTTTCTCACACACACATGCACACACACACACACACACACAAAAAAAAAAGGTTTGTAATATTACATTATCCATAGTAAACTTTGGTCACCTGTTGACAAAAAAAAACAAACTTTTTTCCAAACTTTCAAACATGTTAGAAAAGATTTTAAAAAAATTAAGAAAAAAAAAATACTTTGATCTTTCTTCTTAATGATAAAATTTTTCCATCAAAATGTTTATTTTATTAAATTTAGGGCATTTTTTTTCTGCATGTTATGCTGTTTTTTCAGTGAATTAGTGGAGTTATCGAGTATAGTATGTAGCTTTCCCGGTTTGAATGTGTCTTACCTCAGTAAGTGTATATTTATCAACATAAGTATTCAACTATTGAAACTAATTATTTTCCCTAACCCCTACCAGACAGTTATAATACTTCCTTAAAATACACTTTTTAAGGTAAGCCACATACTATACCAGCACCAATATTTCTAATCAGTATCTATTAGAACTCATTTTAACATGCTCCAAACCTCCATTCTTTCACTAATTATAAGGGACTGTTGACAGCTATTCACTAGATAAAAAACAGCATATTAAAGTATGAAACTTCTTCATTTAGTTCACTAGGGTAGATTGTTCTTGTTCCGCATATCATGTCTTTTGTGGATATCTTAGTTTCACCAAGGACACATGGCCCAATGGAAAAAAGCATAATGGTTGAGGTGGATGTAAATAGTACAAATAATTACAATACCTCATCTCAGAAATATAGATCCTGAAGAAGGCATGAGCGTACAACTGCTGAAATGTCATTATATAACAATAAAGATGACAACAGTCTGAATAATGTAAATAGTTACAATACCTCATCTCAGAAATATAGACAGACTTTATTGTAGTTTCCTTAACTTGTCTTAAGTTTAGATGGTTTACAATTAAATATCTTTCTTCTGAGATAGCAAATATCTTTCTTCTGAGATGGCTTTAGAGGAAAGAATATTTAACTGACAAAATGGAGGTGAAACAAAATGGCCACTCTGGTTTGGGTGGATGTTATTAAAATTTATTTTATTTTTTCAAATTATTTCTCAAAATTTTTTTTTTTATTAGTCATCAAATGATTTATACATTTTTTGTGCAAATTGAATCTTTTATTTACATTTGAACTAGGAATTGAATGCACAGTTACTGGAACAAACATATTGATCCACTTCACTGGTTGGTACAGGGTTCAGCCTCAGTGGAAAGCAATAACTAAGCAGTAGTGAAAGAAACAGATGAACAATCTTTCTCAGTAGATTAATGTAAAGGTTTCATTTTGAAATTCCCTAAAGATTATCCAGATTAACAACCATCTGAAGAAGACTGGGGGTCTCAATAATAAAAATGAAGACATTTAGTCCAAATGTAAAAAAAAAAACTTCTCATTTCAGAAATTCAGACAAAATTTATTTTTTCAGCATTAATATTTTTTGGTTTAAAAAAAAATAATCTTTTTCTTTTTTCTTATTCTTTCTCTTTTTCATTTTCTCGTTCTTTTTTTTCTCTTTTTCCTTTTTTCTTTCTTTTTTAAGAGATTTACTCAAGAATGTTAATTTCCTATTGTTTTTGACTCATAGCATGCTGTTTTCATTTTTGAAACCTGTCAGTTAAGTGGCATATATAATGCACAGTTGGACGATCATGTCTCTTTCAAGACATGACTGACTTCGCAGAATATTTTCCTGCAGTAGGTTGCCATTGCTTTTTGTAGTAGACTGGTTTCCAACCAAGGCTATAGAATCCAATCTGTCCTGCTATTTAACCCATAGCTGGAGGGAGAAGTGATGGAATAATACCTTTTCTAAGAGTATTTGCACATAAGTGAATGCAACAAATTCAACTAGAATTCAAACTTGACTCTCTGATTTCTCATTCTGAGCTGATATCTACTGCACTACAATATACATCAATAAGACCTGTGCAAATGTTAATTCTATAAATTTGTCAAAGATTTTTGCAAAGACAATGTAGTCAGTGTAAATAGGCAAAGCAGCTGTTATTCTTCATGTTACCCACCAAAGAGAAAGTCTTTCTCTCAATTCAGTCAAAAGAGGCCTTATTTCATTATGCTGATTGCAGCACCACTTGAGCAGAAGCAATGATTTTGTTAATTGGTCTATGCAATGCTACAACATTCAGAATATATGATTGTGCATAATCAGGGAAAGTTTTCATTTTTTTTCTGTTTGAATTTCTAGAATTTTGTATTGTTATTTACACTATATTTGAACCACTGTTCTCATCTTGCTATCACACTGTTTCAACTGTTGGGTTCTCTGGCCTTTCTCAGGTTTATATCAATCTAGATGACCTACAGGAAATTCTGAACTGAACACTTCATTCAATTGACTGGGAAGACTGTTCTCATTCAGCTGTTCATATGTAGGGATATCATCTAGATCTTATTTTTATTTACCACTATTCAGTTATTGCTCATTTATTTTCACCGAGTCCAAGTACACACTGCCAGATTCAGGGATTGAACTCGCAATCACTGTCACATTTTTTTAAAGTTTGGTCATTTTTACATTGAATCTACCTAACAACTTTTACCTCTGTGTAACTTGAGATAGTTTTCATGTCTCAGGGAACCCTGGTATAAGAATTATTATATATCATTATTAATATCTCTCTTATATTTTTATCATAGTTCACTTTGTAAACATAATATAAATGTATAGTAGAATTATTATTGTTAAAGCAAAATTTCTCAAAAATGGATTAGCTTATTTATCACTGTGTCTTGTGGCAACATTAATTACCATAGAGCTTTGGGAACACTGGTTGAGAAACACTGCTATAGACCATAAGGTTTAAAATAAAAAATAAATAAAAATGCCATCATATGTACTATAATGGTTAGCAAATTCTTCTCATTAGGATCATTACAATTAAGTAGTGAGTTCAATCTTCACAGGGTGCCCCATACTTTTGGCCTTTTGCCACATCTAAACTGTGCTTAGAAAATCACTATGCAGTTTTGTATACATTTTCGCCAAAACTTACTTCAAATTAGCAAGTGCAATACAAACACATAAGAGAATTGATGGCTTTTGGTGGGTAAAATAAGTTTACTGACTCAATTCACCTTGTGACTCTTGTCTTTGTAACTCGAGGTATGTTATTTCTGACTGAAAAAAAACAACAAAAAATTGGAATTGAAACTCAGTTCTCTGATTAGCAATTACAAGCCATTAGCCATTATACCACCCACACATCCAAGCTTAAAGCAGCTGGTATTCTCATTGTGGTGCAGTGGATATCAACTCAGAATGAAAAATTATAGAGTCGAGTTCAAATTCCAGTTGAATTCTTTGCATTCACTTATGCACAAATACCCTTGGGAAAGGTACTAATCCATCTCTTCCCTCCAGTTATGGGTTAAATAGCAGGACAGATTGGGTTCTATAGCCTTGGCTGGTAACCAGTCTATCACAGAAAGCAATGGCAACCTACTGTGGGATAATCTTCTGCCCAGTCAGTCATGTCTCTGAGACATGACTGCCCAAAGCGTGTTTCACATATGGCACTTAACTGACTGATTCCCTAGTGACTACAAGTGTAGAGTTACCTAGTATGAATCAGACTCGGTATTCTGTTGCAATGGTAACCTTTGTGCCAAAGGGAGCACCTCCTCATCATTTTTTGCTCCCCACTTCTCTGAAAATGATGCAAACTAAATTTAATGCACAAATTCTTACTTGCCCCTCCCCCTCCAAACATTCTGATAATTTGCTTCAACCATGATCTTTTTATTTTGTTTATTTTAAATCATTTCATCTCAAGCAATTCAATAAAGGCAATAAAGTCACTGAGGCACATGGCGGTTACTGGGTGAAAAAAAAACATTGTTTAGGAGAAAGGACAATAAAAAGAATAGGATGCAAAGAGACAGAATACAATTGATAGTGTGTTTAAATTTTTGAAAATCATAGTTGACAGAAAATCAAAAAGCTGGAAAACTTCCACAGGTGAGAAGTATGTGTGGGGGAGAATAAAACTTTGCTAGGCAACGATAACAGTTACCAAAGATAGCAAACGCAGTTCATAAATTTGTAATGCAGTTCTATGCTATTTTTGGTAACTGTTATCATTGCCTAGCAAAGTTTTGTCAACACAAGATAAAATTGTCACTGATGGGGGATGTTTTTATGTTAATGCCCTTGTAACCTCTCTGAAGATGGCTCATGTGAGCCGAAAGCTTAGAACCAACTTAATAAAAAAAATTATCCAAATGTTGGAGAATTTTTGTCTTTATTTTCACCTGAAATTAAAGCCAAAATACAATGTTTAGTATGGCTCATCATTAAACATAATAGACATCCATTGTCCCTTATATTTAACAGTATATGTTTTGAAAATTATCTGCTGCCTCGATACACTATATATATATATATATATTTGTTTGAATATTATTTTCCAACAAAGAAGTTAAAAATATGTTGGCTAATTCCAATTCCATTTTGTAATTCTATGTGACATTTCATGGCTTTGTTTACATTTATTTACATGAGGATACAAACCAGAGCAGTTATGAATATTATGAAATATGAGGAATTTGTATATTTATATGGCTTAATTCAGCCGTGTCTAATGACAAAATTCTTTCTGGTTGGGTGATTAAGGTATGTCAGATCAATTGACAGCTTTTCCTAGGTGTATATGAATCCTGCCAGAGAATGCATATTTTCCTAACAAGATTTCTCGAATATTCAGGCTAGTATATATATATATATATATATATATATATATATCATATATACTGTTTAATTATAAAAATCAGAGTATCTACTCAAATATGAATATCCATTTTTTTTTTTTTTTTATCGTTTCATCCCAAGCAAGGTGGTAACGCCACTGATGCACAGGGGGATACATAAGAGTAAAAGTTTAGAGAAGAGGAGAGTAACGAGAAAGACAAACCAGTTACAGAGGGTGTCAGAGAAAGGGCAAGAGAAGTGTGAAGACAGTTGCGAAGGTAGAGAGAAAGGAAAAGAAGATAAACAGGGTGATGTAGAAAGAAATGGAGTTAAGTAGATAAGAGATGAGTATTGCATTTAAATTCCTGGAGGTTGTAGCCATCAGGAAAGTAAGAATATGGAATGGAGTTCCACAGGCGGGAAGTGTGAGAAAAAAAGCTGATCGAGTAGAATTGTCAGCTGCATTTGTTTGATCTAACTGTGAATGGGTGGGACCCTGTTGCCAGTCTGGTTGCACGAGTAAACTCCTGTGGCAGGAGCAGAAGCCATGAAAATATTTATAGAACAGACAGAAGGAAGCCACATCCTGCCGGTGAGAAAGTGGCTGGAGTCGAGTCACCAAGTCTGTAATTATCACATTACAGATTCTCCTTTGGAGCCTGTCGAGAACACTGAGATGAACAGCAGTATTCTGTGTATGGATTGATGGTTGATTTGTATATGTGCAAGATGGATTCAGGTGGAAAAAACTCCCTGGCTCGACACAGTGACCCAACCTTTTTAGCAGTGGATTTAGCTATTGACTCAATGTAATGATTCCCCTTGAGGTCGGAAGATAGGGTAAGGCCAAGGAAGTGCAGTGTATTGCTCTCAGGGAGACTCACTTTGTCCATGCTTGTGAGGGCAGGAGAGATTAAAAATAATGTTAAAAATTAAAAATATGGTGGTTAATTCAAATTCTATTTCACAACTTTCTGTAACTATATATATATTAAAAACAGAAATAAGAGTTGTTTCATCAAGAAAAAGTGTGAGAAGCCGTGAACATTTTGTTTAAACTAGATTTATTGTTGTTTATGAATATTACTAATGTATGCTATATTAAGTGTCCGATGGGGACAAAAATGGCACCAACATATGCAACACTCACACTAGCATAATTAGAAGAAAGACTATACAACCAAATAAGACATAAATATGGGAAAGACATAAAACAGAATCCACTAAATCATGGAAGAGGTATCCAGATGATTGTTTTATCTTTTGAAGATCATCATGGGGAAACGTAAATACACTACACAATCTACTCCAAAACTTGCACCCCAAAATTAAGTTCATGCTATAATATAGATATAATAAATTGCCATTCCTAGACATATTCATAAAAACAAAAACCAATTACATCATCACAGACACTCAGCAGTACCTCCATTTCTAGAGTTACCACTCCAAATGTTGTCTAAAATTCATCACTACTCCCTAGCACAACAAATTTGCACAATAGTAGCTGACGACACCCTTTGTAAAATACACCTAGAGGAATTATGAAAAACACTACAAATAAGAGAATACCCAACGCCACAAATAAACAAGGATTTCCAACTAGCTGAAGAAATACCATTAGAATCTAGAGTTATTCTAGCATATGTCTCTACACACAGCAAAAGCAACCCAGAATTATTTACAAAGATCAAAAGACATAAAATTACTCAAAAAAAATGATAAAATAAATCTTAGACAACTAAAATAATTAAAAGCAAATGCCAACCCCAAAATTAAAAAAAAACAAACTAACCTCATCAAAATTCAAGCAACACACAAAATAAAAACAAATCTGAGCTGCAATTCTAAATATATGATTTATGCTTTAAAATGCGATGAATGTGCAAAAATATATATGAGGACGAGACAAGGGCTGATTGAAAAGGGTAGCCCTGCACAGAAGTAACATTAAACTAGACAATAACAGGAAATTGTACATTTCCCAACATTTACATGAATATAGTGGAGGTAAATTCAGGGTAATGCTTAGCTACCAAAATGCAGATTATGACACACTCATTATGATGCAGGAAGAAATATTTATAAAAAAAAATACAAGCCTTCCCTCAACAAAACATGAAAAACCAAAGACACACGCTAAATTCAAATGTGATAAAAAAAAACAAAACAAAAACCCTGAAAAAAAAAGATAAATTCAAATAGTATTCCAAAAACAATAAAAAGAACTAGATGACTTGTAGAGTAGAATTGAATCAAAATTGCTGAAAATAATTTTGAAGTATAAAGACAAAATCAAATTTTGCAAGTCAGTGTAAAAATATTTTTATAGCCAACAAAAGGTGACTGAAGAGATTTAACCTGCGAGTGTGAAAAAAACACAACAAACACGGACGCATATGAACTTTCTAACCAGCTCACCACTTATCTATATATGCATGATACTTTGGCCATCAGAAAAACAAACGGATCTCGATATGTGAAGTCATAAGTTTATTCACCTGGAGAGAGTCAACTTTAGACTCAAAATACAAGTAGCAACACAAATACCATTATGGACACTTAATATATCATACAAAAAAGCAAGTAATATTAAACATAACAACAAAAATAAAACTACACTTTAAACAAAATGTTCATGGCTTCTAGCACTTTTTTCTTTTTTACATATATATATATATATATATATATATATAGATAGATATAATAAGATGGTTTTATGCTATACTATATTTATATGTTAAAGTGCTCAATATCAGAAATAGGGTTTACGTAAATATAAAAGTGGACATTGAAGTCAGCAGTCAGATGAAAACATGACCTGACGGTTGCATTTAATCATGAAACAGACTGCCATCTCAGAGTGTTGACTTCAGTGTCCACTTTTATATGTACAGGGTGTTTCCAAAAAATATATCCACATACTGCAACAGTCTGTCATGCCAAGCACTGGAGAAAACTTTGAAGATGAGGAGTTTTATTTTCAGCAAGATGGGGCACCTGCACACTACCATCACAATGTTAGATCCTCCTTTGATGAGATCTTGCCAAACAAGTAGATTAGACAAAGGGGTTTGGTAGAATATCCTCCGCATTCACCAGATCTCACACCACTAGATTTTTTTTTATGTGGATACCTAAAAGACAGTCTACCCTTACAAACCTGCAACAGTCGCTGAATTGAAAGCAGACTTTGAACAAAAATTCACACAAGTACTAAATGAATTGTTTCGTGATGTTTGCAATTCCAATGCTTTGCGTTGTCAGCAGTGCCTGGACCAGAACGGATGTTGGCAAAACAATGAAATAATGCCTGTAGATTCTATTTAATTTTGAAAATGATATGTATTTTAATAAACATGATTTTTCAAGTGTTTAAAGTGTGTATACATTGTGCTTTGTGGGGCAGTGGATATCAGCTCAGAATGACAAATTGGAGAGCTGAATTTGAATTCCATTTGAATTCAATGCTTTCATTTACATCCAAAAGATATTAATCCATCACATCTCCCTCCAAATATGGGTTAAATAGCAGGACAGATTAGATTTTATAGCTTTGGTTGGCATTCAGTCTACCACAAAAAGTAATGGCAACCTACTGCAAGAAAATCTTCTACCCAGTCAGTCATGTCTCTTTTGAGACATGATCACGCAATCATTTATCATGTATGGCACTTAACTGACCAATGAATTTTTTGGGGACACTGTGTGTGTGTGTGTGTGTGTGTGTGTGTGTGTGTGTGTGTGTATATATGAAAAGACAAAACTCAAAATTCTTGAGCAACTTCAGGGTAAATATGTAGATTTTATTTTGTGACTTTTATTTTTTCATAGAATTAATGTGAAGGAAAAATATTAAATTTACAAATTTTAAATTTGAGAACATTTAAAAATATTCTTAAAGTTTGCCATGTAAGGAAAAGTAAACTATGGAATATGCTACATGATGTGATTAATTTCTTTATAAACAAAAGTGAGTAAAAGTTGGAATAATTTTTAATGTAATTGTTATTTCTTTCTATGTATTTTATTCTATTTTGGGTATTTAAATATTTTGATGTCTTAATTGTTGTTAATTTTTATGGTCATTTATATTGACTTGAGATAAAAAGATCTGTCTATTTAGCAATACACCTAAATTTTCCTCTTTTTGTTTGTGATGTCTGTCTTCATTTTTAATGGATAAACATTGCAATTTAAATTGGTATTTCTTTACATGGCAACATAAAGCAGGGTTTTTGTAAAAATAAATGGAATATTAAGGTAAATTATATGGAACATGTCTATGAAGTGATATTTTTTTTTCTCTTTCTCACCTGCCAGTATTGATTATAATTGTTTTCTTCTATTAGCTGGAAATGGAGCAAGCTTTATTGGATGGTGAACATCAGACTGAAATGAACGAACTTCACCGAGAGCAGGAAATTATCAACCAACTGAAGCTTAAACACGAAGAGATTGTTGAAAAAGCTGCCTTAGAAAGAGAAAAGGTGTGTAATTTTTTGAAAATTTTAGCTGCCCTCACCTCAACCCAAATTCCTCTTACCTTTATTCAAATTGACATTCAATCATGTTTTTTGTAGCCATGTTTATCCTGTGATATGGAAGGAGGAGTGTCATGGAAAGAAGTCATGACTGGCTTTTAGCTTGGGGAAAAGTGTAGAAAATAAAATGTAATATTTTCATTTATTTGATTTATGGTAATAAAATGAATAATAATTGAAAAAAAGATAGTAATGAAAAATAAACGAATAATTATTAGTATAAATTAAATGAATAAAATACTGCTTTTTCTTTCTCTGATTTCTTTCTAGCAGAAAGCTAAAGTTATGACTTTTTTAAAACTTAGGACATTTTTTTTTTCTTTTTTTTCTGACACTTCCTGAGTTTGGGGGTTTTCAAGAAATATGGCTATGATCTTCAGTTCCACTTGATTTATTTTCATTTTTTTCTGCATTTTTTCTTCATCCTTTTTTTTCTCTCTGAATATTTAATCTGCACCATTTGGGGCCTTTTTTCTTTTCCTTTTTTTTTTTTTTTTCTCTTGGTTTTTTACATTTTTGCTTCCTCCTTTTTCCCCTCTTCCTTTCACTTTTTATCCCTTTTCCTATTTTCACCTTTTTCCCCCCTTTTTTCTTCTTTTTTTCTCCATTTATTTACTTTCTCCTTTCTCTCTCATTTTATATTTTTCTTTACTCTCTTTTACTTTAACAATGTTTTTTTTAAAAAAATCTTAATCAAACTTCACTTCAAAACTATTTTGACTGCAGAAAAACAAACAAAAAAACAATTTTTTTTGTTTATGAATATATACATATACACACTAGGTTTCTAACAAGTACTTTATGGATCAAGTTATTACATCAAAGTCAAACATTTTCATGATAATTTTGTATTATAAAACACAAAGTGATTTTATCTCTAGTTTAATTACTAATGAGATATTCCATATAATAACATAAAGCATAAGTGAAGGCCAGTAGTCTAACATGTCTACAGTAAACTGCATCCGGCAGCAAGGCCTCTGATTGGGAGGTTGTGAGGAGCATGGAACCACCTGCTGTTGTTCTCAGGTTCACCCTGACCTGTGCTGGTAGCACCTGTTAGGGTCCCAGCTATGGGCAAATAGTTAACCCCCAAACCGAGTGGGGTGGGGTCAAAACACTATGAAAGTATAAAAATACAATTTTATAGAAATGCATACATAAAACTTTTTCATAGAAAAACTTATACATTTTTGAAGGAAAAATTTTACCAATAAATCATTTTTGAAAGAAAAAATTATTACCATAACACATTTTTGAAGGAAAAAGTTATTCTTAGCAAAACACTTTTGAATACAAAACTAAAAGACATTTTCAGTTTTCTAAAATAAAAAAAAGAATAAAAACAAAAAATTTTCACTAAAATCTGACTAAATCAACCTTCTCACTATAACCCAACATTAAAAACAAAATGTCTTAAGACCCCACTTTTTTGGCATTAAATAACCCACAGAGGTTGATAATGCTATTAAACAAAACTCAATCTAACATGTCTCTGGTTACCATAACATGGGATATCTCATCAGTAAGTTGTATTTGAATGTTGATCTAGAGTTGATATTATTGATAGCTGTCCTATATTACAAGTGCAGAAAATAGGACCCATGCAGTTGAGGAATTATTTCCCTAAATTTTATTTTTATAATAGTTGTTTTTTTAGTCCGGAAAAACTAAGCACATAATAAAAATCTTTATCTTCTGTAGTGAGGTGGTAATTCTGTTTAATTGGAGTTAATGTTTGTAACCCAGGCTCTTGACAGAAAAAGTTATACCTTGTATTCAAGGAATGGGATTACCAACCTGGTATTTTCTCTATTTCTTACCATATTAGGAGTTGATGATGAGTTCATTAAAAGGAATTTCTGGCATAGACTGAGGAGTTGGGTAGATAGAAGTTGGTGTAGCTTTTAAGCTTTCTATTTGCTTTTGTTAGTTTGTGTGTAGACCTATATTACACATGCTTAATGTCAATAAAAAGGACAAAGAAACTGTAAGTAAGGTTCTTGTATCTGATGCAGAACTTTGCTCGTCATCTAAATTCACATGAAATCTGCAGTCTAATGCCAACTAAGTGAATGTCCTTCATGACAAGTCTGCCAAGTACTTAGAACAGTTTTGTGACAAAATTTACATGTCTGCTGCTTTGCTGAAGTGGTACATGAAAGTGCATGAGGATAAAATGACTGTCAAGTCTCCAGAAGCCTTTCATATGTGACAGTATGCAAGAGGGAATTTATCTTGTAAAGTCATCTGTGGGAATATGGTCATACAGTTGAACATTAAAATGATGTTCTTCTGTAAGGAAGTGGCACTTACAATAGCTGCATGAAACTCAGAATTATTGAATTGGTATGTAGGAATAGTGACCTTTGAAGGTTTATGGCAATCTCATGTTGAAACACTGGTTCTCATACAGTCATCAAAGTTAAGCATTGTCAAGCCTCGTCAGTACATAGATGGGTGACTGCTTGGGAATAGAAGGTGCTGTAAGCTTGGATGTATGGGTGGTGTAATGGATAATGCTTTGGAATTTTCAATTGAAAGCAGAAGCTGCAAAAATACTTGTAGGAAATTTGTGTAGATATACTGGAGTACAAAGGTTTGTCTAACTCACTCTGCTGCAGTATTAAAAAAAAATGTGGTGTAATTGGCAGATGGAACTGACAGTTTTTAATAAGCAAAGATGAAAAAACATGGCAAAATAATAGTAAGCAAACAATATATATCCAAAAACACTGGGCAAAACAACAATAAGGTAAAAAGTTCACAAAGAAAGAAATGTGTTCACATACAAAAGTGATACAGTCAAATGATTATAACATTCTGATTTCAAGACAAAAACAAAAATGTAGCAGATGAAACCAAGAAATTATCCATTATCATTTGTTAAAAAGAAATCTCAGTTTTCATCTGTAGGGTTTGCCTGTAAATTTTGGAAACAGATATTTTTAGCAATCATTCTATACAAGAACCAATATCCCTAAAGAAGTGACATGCAGAGGTTGAGTGATGCTTGGTGCTGACCAGGGCCATTTCCTTCATTGTTGCCTCTAAGACAGAAGCAAGTGTGGGTGTAGCTATAAGTTCTCGGACTGAAAAATATGAGAAAAGAAGGCATTTTAAATTTGTAAAAACAGTTGAAACACTTTATTCAAATTAAATATAAACTAAGTTTTTATTTCACTTATTGATTGAATGGATGACCAAGGGTCTTTGCACCCTGTGCCTGCGATTGCCCTAAAGTCAACTACTCTGTATATTATTTCTCTAAATGTAAATTATTATTATTATTATTCTTTCTTCTCCTTCGTATTCCTCTCTCCTCCTTGTTATTTTAAATTTCTTTATCTAATTTATTATACTTTTTTGTGTATTGAATATTACTTGCTGCTCAAAGCTGTGGCTTAAATAATCAATTGATTTGCGTCTGAACATGTAATTGTGTTTCTTAAAAGAAATCTTATGCTTTTGGTAACAATCTTAATTCATTTGTAAATAGTTTATTGTGGTTATTTCAATGGAGTTATCTAACTTTGTAAATACTGAAGGACATTTTTTGTTTTGCCTCAAGAGTTCAGACAGTTGATATTTGTTGGCTACAAGTACAAATGTCTATCATAAAAGCTACTTCCTTTGAAGATGTTTTGCTTTTCTTTTCTTTTTATTTTCAGTTATAATTAAATGGCACTTGCTATTTGTCTTTACACTGTTCATGCCTCTTTGCTTTCATAGCTGTCCTTCACCATTTAAAATAATCATCTTCCCATTCATGTATATTCAGCTTGTCTTTGGTCCATTGACATTTTAAAAGCAAAAATATGCTCTTCTGGCAAACCATTTACTTTCAATTGCCAACCACAAGAAGACTGAGGAGTGGGGGAGATAGAAGCTGGTGTAGCTTTTAAGCTTTCTATTTGCTTTTGTTAGTTTGTGTGTAGACCTATATTACACATGCTTATACATTTTAATCTCAGATTTTACAAGTATTCAAATGCATTAAATTTTTGAACATTAACAAACTTACATAGCGCATTCAAGTCAAGTAGTGCTTTCATGCATAAAATTAATAAAATATATTATAAATCTAGGTAAAGATTTTACAAGGTTTTACAGTTTTGAGTTCTCTGGCATTTAATTTTTTTATAAAATGTGCTCAATACAATAAATATTTTAGAGCTTAATATAATTATATAATTAAATTTGTTATACAATTAAAAATACATTGTGACACAGAAATTTCTGTTTCGAGATTGCTATCTAATCATCAGGCAATGTTAGATGTTATTTGTGAAAATGATTTTCATTTAAATACAAGAACCAATACCAAGCTTGAGATGTCGAAAATTCCCCACGTAGATCCAATATTATGTTTCCTTTTTCTTTCTTATTTCTGTTACTTTTAACTATTTTTTTCACAACTAACATCTAACATAGCCTGATGATGAGATAGCAATCTTGAAACATAAAAATTTCCGTGTCGCAATGTATCTTTTATTTTTAAATGTATAACGAATTTAATTATTGTTGTATCCTGGGTGGGGATAAACAGAGAAAGAATACTGCAAGAAATAACTCTTAACACTGAGTATATATAGAGATTTATTACACCTCAGTACAATAAACCAAATACAAGTACACCAACGAACAGTTAGCAAGAATAACATTTAAGAAGGCAATGTCTCTGTATAGGACGTATGCGTCCGTCTTTAGAAGTAGACTTCCGTCTAGTGACATCTAACTCTCATTTAAGGCCGATGGCTGTCGATTCTTGTATAATGACGAATAATCTTGATCACTCCTGTGTAATGACGAAGACTCTCAAATAGTCACGAACACACTTGATCGCTCTCGAGTGCTCTCTGTAGTTTGTTCTCATCTAGGTCTTTTATGACCCAGGCTATACACATTTTGGGGTAGGACAGGATATTCCACCACAACAATCATATAATTATAGAATATATTATATATATATATATATATATAGAGAGAGAGAGAGAGAGACAGTTACCATGCAGTGTTGATTCTTCTCTATCAATAAATACTTTATCTTTTTGATATTGTGCACTCTACATGTAAATATAAAAACAGGTAAACATTTCTATAATATATTAAAATTCATCAGAAAGCTCGAGATGTGGAAAACTCCCCATATAGATCCAATATTATCCATTTTCTTTTTCTTTATTTCTGTTACTTTTAACTTTGCTTTTTAATGTTCAGATAAGTTATCTTTATATCTCAGATATTAGCTATCAGTTAAAGCTAGCTGGCATTGCTGGGCTAACCCTTAGAGCAACAACTGCCTAGAAAAGGCCTTGAGAAAATGTACAAGTCAGATTTAACAAATAATGAGTGCCTACTATGAGATGATTTCAGTCATATATATATATATATATATATATATAGCTCAGAGGTAGAGTTGCTGACTGATGTCAATTCGGTTGAGTTTCAATCCTGGATAAAAGCAATCGGATGTCTAATCTTACTGATGAGCTGTGAAACAGATCTGTTTCCAGATGACTATATATATATATATTACAGTAATAGAATTCAACATTTTTGCGACACAGAATTTCTCATGTTTGAAAATCATGTTTTAACTATAACTCAATCTTCAAGCTATCATTTTTGGGGTGACTAATGGAAAAAATTTTTACTCTTTGAAAAAAGCTTTCCCGTTAGTCACCTCAAAAATGATAGACTGAAGATGGAGTCATAGTAAAAATATGATTCCGAAACATGGGAAATTTTGTGTGGCAAAAATATTGAATTATGCTACAATGATACTTAGCTCTGTTTTTGTATTGAGCACTGTAAAATTAAAAATAAACGTAAAAGAACAGTAAATTTGTTATTGTATTTTCTTCATTATTGTATAAAATCTTTGATTAAATGGTGCTGACAAGGGAGATTTAATTGATTTTTTTTTTTTTTTTTCTCTCTCTCTCTCTAATTTTCCAGCATCCTAACATTTTTCTGCTTTGTTGGAGAGAAGGAATATAAAAATTGTTCATAATGTTTATCATCCCAAGCAATTTCAGCCATTTCTATAGCCATTTTCAAGAGTGCTTATGTCTCTGGTTGTGGTATTTTTTTTTCTCTTGTTTTGACTGTTACGTAGTAATTTTTGTTTTTGGAAATTGTATGGGCATCTTTCTATTTTTAAAAAAAAATATTTCTATACTTCATTTCCATTATTTCTACCAAATAATGTATGTTTGATGGCCAGAGAGAAATGTTTGATATATATTGCCTTTCTAATAGTGAAATGTTTTTGATATTATGATTTTATAAAATTCTTCAATGCCATTTGAACCACCTTGACAGTACATTAGAACTCAACCAACAACACTATTACTAAAACCACTGCAACTTCTACAATGGAAAAATTGAATAACTTTGTACTTAATAACTAAAAAATGATGGATTTGCAGACGTATGTTTATACAAACATTTTTTTCTTTGGTTTGGTGTGAGACAGCTGCCCTCAATGTTTGAGAAAGTATTTTTGATACACTCTGTATATATTATTAACAATTATATATATATATATATATATATATATATATATATATATATATATATATATAAATTGTCCTCTAGATTATGCAAAAATAAAAATAATATTGGCATTACATTTTAACATGTTTACCAAAATTACACAAAAATATCTTGAAATACTAGAATAAATTTATCCAAAAAAATTGGCTTCCAGATGATTTCGGAATCTCCTGCAGCTCTTTTGGAAGGTCTCCTTGTTTAAGTTGGTGAATACTGTCATAATCCTTGCAATTAGTTCACCTTTAGTATTACAAGGAGATTTTTTTTGTCTCTCACTCAACTGTGCTCCACATATAATACTCTAGGTTTTTGCAAGCTAGGGTGTTAGGTGGCCAGATGTAAGGGGTGATATGGCTGCAGAAATTGTCTGACAGCCCCGATTCAGTTCTTGTGCTTGTATGGCATGGTTCCTGGGTTTGACAATAAACTGCATCTAGCAGCAAGGCCTCTCATTGGAAGGTTGTGAGAAGCATAAAACCACCTCTTAATTGCTGTTGGTCCCAGGTCCACCTTGACCCAGAGTAGTAGCACCTGTTAGGGCAAATAGATTATCCCCAAACTGGGGTTAAAACACTATGAAAGTATAAAGATAAACTTTTATAGAAAAATATACATTTTTGAAGGAAAAAAAAATTATAACCTTATCACATTTTTGAAGAAAAAAAGAATTATTGCCATAATACATCTTTGAAGGAAGAAAATTATTACCAGCAATACATTTTTGAATACAAAACTAGAAAACATCTTCAGTTTTCTAAAATAAAAAAAGAAATTTTTTCTCATCAAAATCAGACTAAATCAACCTTCTCACTAACTGAACATTAAAAACAAATCTTAAAACCCTTCCTTTTTGGCATTAAATAACCCACAGAGGTTGATATGCTGTTAAACAAAACTCAAACTTGTGTGGCATGGCCCAGAGTCCTGTTGTCAGACATTGGGTCTTTCAACAACCACCCTTTTGACATAGGACAGCACTACCTCTTCAAGGCACTTGATGTAGGTCTCCATGTTGAGTTTGAGGCCCACACCAACAAATTTAGGAGTTTTTTCTTATCAGAACAGTCGTTGCAGTTGAGAAAAACAAACTATATATATTATGATTGAAAAGTAATTTCCCATTTTAAAATACTTAAATTTATTCATTGAGTATAATTTTTACAAGAAATGGATATGAAAGCAAAGCATTTAGCATAAAGATTTATTTAAAATTTGAGACGTGCACCAGATTTCATTACCAGCTTGAACCCCACCAGGAATCATATCAACTGATTTTCCTAGGAACTCTTGAGGAATAATCACTCTTCCAAAGTTCTTTGGTTTGATATAGTAGACTTGCTCCTTTAACTCTCCACCCATCAAAAAAAAAAAAAGGCACAGGGTGTTAAGTTAGAAATAACTGTAACATTTTTTTGTTTCTCCTTTTTCTTGTTTCTCCTTATTGGCTTTATACCTTTTTTTCTCTATTTTAACTTTAACTATCAAAGACAGTCATTCAGTTAAGTGATACACGCTTGGGCGATCATGTCTTGAAAAGGGACATGACTGACTGGGCAGAAGATTATCCTGCAGTAGGTTACTATTGCTTTCTATGGTAGACTGGTTGCCAGCCAAGGCTGTAGAATCCAATCTGTCCTGTTATTTAACCCATAACTGGAGGGAAGAGAGAGATTAATATCTTTCCTAAGGGTATTTATGTGTAAGTGAATGCAAGGAATTAAATATAGCAAATTAGCATCTGGTTTGGCAGACAGTCTCTGCTCTTGGTAGTTCTTGAGAGTTCTAGGGTTTTTTTGAGATTGAATAATGTAGCTGTAGTTAAATTTTTATTTTTTTTTATTAATTCTTATATATGATTAATGTGGAGAGGTTTGTCATTTAACTGAGCAGCGCCATGCCAAACTCAAGACTTCAAAGTTTTGTTAAGCCACTGTTATGATGTCTTCCCTTCTCAAGGCTTTTTTTTTTCCTGTCTTTTGACTAAGCAGAATATTTTCCTGCAGTAGGTTGCCATTTCTTTATGCGATAGACTAGTTGCCATCCAAGTCCATAGGACTAACTCTCTTTTGCTATTCAATCCATAACTTGGGGGAGAAGAGATGGATTCAAACCTTTCCAAGGGCATTTACACATAAGTGAATATAATGAACCTGAATGAAATTCAAGCTCAACTCTGCGATTTCTCATTCCAAGTTGTTATGCATTATGCCATAATGCACAACTGTTTTCTTAATACCTGTTCTTTTATTGTTCTCTCTTTAATATTTTTCTTCTCTCAAATTCTTTTACACTTGATAACTCCCTGTGACTTAGTGGCTTCATTTTCTTGTTTGGGTTGAAGTGATTAAAAACAAAAAATATGTTGAAAATAAAGCAACAACCTCCAATTCAATTTAAACTTCCGTTTAGAACTCAGAAGAATGTATCTGATAATTCTGTATTGATTTGGCTACAGCGACTCATTACGAAGTGAAACTCAATTTGAGAGATAAAGCTACATTATATTTTTACTGTTTTATGTTTCATCATGGCATACAAAAACTCTGCAAAAATTAATATTAATTATGTTATATATAACACTATGTGATTTTTTTTATTTTTCTAGTTAGAACAAAGCTGACAACCTAAAGAGAAAAGTTCTTAAGTTGACATATTACAACTCCTCGTAGGTAATTTATCATGCTGACAGTCAAGTAGACTTTTAGTGATTACAGTGATCAGGTTAAGTAGGGAATAAAATTGAAAGGGAATTATGCTTTTAGACCTAATCTGAACTAAGTTGGAATCATTCATCTTGTGAGATATAAGGTTGTTTTTTTTTTTTCCAATAATATTGTTCAAGGCCCAAGAACCACTCAAGGTAGTTTTACTAAATTATATGGATGTAAGAATTGTAGGACAGATAATGGTTGACCCTAGATTTGAAGAGGCTTAAAAGAAACACTCTAGGTGAAACTTACCAATGCAATATGAAATAAATTAGATTGATTCAGCTCTGTGTATGTGGCATGGCAATTCCCAGCTATAAATGGTGAAATTAAGGAATGTAGCTGAGACAGCTGATATTTCTATGGCACATAATGAGGAAAAAGGATTTGGAAAATTTGTTACTCATCGGGCAGATTGAAGTTAAGAAGAAAAGAGGAAAACAATGTATAACCCACCTAACAGTCTTGGGTAAATCAGTCAGTCAGTTAAGTGCCATACGTGATACACACTTGAGCGATCATGTCTCGAAAGAGACATGACTGACTGGGCTGAAGATTATCCTGCAGTAGGTTGCCATTGCTTTCTGCAGTAGACTGGTTGCCAGCCAAGGCTATAGAACCCAATCTGTCTTATTATGTAACCCATAACTGGAGGGAAGAGATAGATTAATACCTTTCTCAAGGGTATTTGTACGTAAGTGAATGCAGAGAATTCAACTGGAATTTGAACTTGGCTCTCTGATTTCTCATTCTGAGCCGATGTCCACTGCACCACAATACACATCCTTGGGTAAATAAATGGTTGAATTAGGTTTAGGAGAAATGAAAAGATAAAACTTATTAAGTACCACAAAGTTTAAGAAATAGTAGAGAGCCATAATTACCAAAGTCCTGAAGAGACACAGCATATAGAAGAAGCTTGTCTGAACTTTGGCCATGAAAATAGCAATAGAATAGTGAAAAAATTTTTTTCTGTGACAAACGGTTTGTAAGGTTGAAAATGATTCATTGCCAACAAGTGTTAGACATGCGTTGTGGTGCAGTGGATATTGGCTCAGAAGGAGAAATCAGAGAGCCGAATTCAAATTCCTTTTGAATTCTCAAATACCCTTGGAAAAGGTATTAATCCATCTCTTCCCTCCATCAATGGGTTAAATAACAGGACAGATTGGGTTCTATAGCCTTGGTTGGCAACCAATCTACCACAGAAAGTAATAGCAACCTACTGCAGGAAAATCTTCTGCCCAGTCAGTCATGTCTTTTTCAAGACATCATCACCTAAGAGTGTATCATGTATGACACTTAACTGACTGTCTGTTGTTAGAAGAATGAGGATTTTTTTTTTTAAAGTTGTAAAGCATATTAAAATGGTTTTAAAAATATGATTTGCAAAGCGTTCTGTTAAAAAAAAAAAGGAAATTTAGTCTGTCATTCATGCACAATTTGAATCCTCTGTGTATATTTCTCCATTTGTTTCCTATTTCTTTATGCATAAAATTCATTCAATGAAGAGTGTGAATTCCATCCAAGATGGGGCTTACGGCTATATCCTGTTGAATACACTGGTTCTTGCTTGATCACTGAAGTTAAGCCTGGTACTTAGATGGGTGACCGCTTGGGAATACCAGATACTGTAAGCGTTAAGTGACGGATGTACGTTGTGGTGCAGTGGATATTGGCTCAGAAAGAGAAATCGGTGAACCGAGTTTGAATTCCAGTTGAATACCCTGCATTCACTTAAGCACTGGTACCTTTGGGAAAGATATTAATCCATCCCTTCCCTCCAGTTATGAGTTAAATAACAAGGGTAAGACTTGGGGACCCTGCCCTTAAAAACAAATCCCAATGAATCTTGATGCTCGAAAAGAAAAAAAAAGTATTACTAGACACAAAAACTTATATAAAAACAACAATAAATTGTTGAAAGAAGAAGGTATTACCAGCAATAAATAAATAAAATTTGCTGGCAATAAATGACCCGCCGAGGTTGATATGTGATAAAAACAACCAACCAACCAACCAACCAACCATCCAAGATTGCATCCGAGAATTTGTATGGCTTTCTAATATACCACTATCACTACTGCCATCAAAACTCCCTCCAACTTAGTTACTTATCTTACTAATGTTTTTACTAATCGGTCACCTGTTTATTTAAATAAAACTTGTTTGCTTTATCATTTCTTTTTTTATATAATATCTGACTACTTTCTGGAGTTTAAGATCATCCTAACTTTGAACATTGTGAACTAGTGCTTCAGAATAAGAATTCTATAGTGTTAGTCTACATAACTTGAAGACTGCCAATAGCAGCAACAATTAAAATGGATAGTAGATGTAACTGGTACCTTTGGGAAAAATATTAATAAATTAATTATTTTGACATAATCAAAATTTTAACATTCTACACCACTTCAAATAAAAAAAGTGGAGAAACCTGAAAAATTGTTTTAAGAGAAAGATTTTATTAATTTCAACTGAACTGGCTGCTTGGGCACTGAACACCAAATATTTCCTCATAGAAAAATGGCTAATGTTAATCATTACTAACCATTTTTTTAACACTTGCCTTATTAAAAGCAAAAGTAAGGATTCTATCTATTTTCAGGTAAAGTTATCAATAGACAGAAGTAAACAAATTACAAATTGCTGAAAGATAACATTGAAATGTAGTTAACCAGTTTATACATAGTTTCCTCTTGAATATGATTTAAATTTTCAACAGTCATGAAAATCAGAAAATGATAGAACATATTAGAAATGGAAACCAGTTTAGGAGAATGGTTCCTTGATCGATACAACCTCATTAGAAAAATAGTGCATACTTAGTCACTACTCATCAAACCATTTACAAATACATATCTTTTATGTACTGTGTCCCATCAGGATATGAGCGTTTATAGCCCTCCGACCTTTCTTTTCTTTCTATCAATCCTATCGATTCCTATCTTAGCAATATTTGTTCTCTTATTATCTTTCCCCATTCCTCGTTCTGACATTCATTTACACATACTTGTTAAATAGGTTAGTTTCTGTTTGTTTCTGCTGTTCTTGCCTTCATGTCCTTATGAGTGTCAGATTTTCCAATCCTGCTTCTCATTATGTTTCATAAAAATTCAAATTCTTTTTGATTCTAAGTACAAATGTCCTTTTCATTTCCATTTTCCTGTGTTGCTCCTGTGCTCCATCAATGCTGTACTCAGCATCCTTCTGTAGAACTACATCTCTTGCTTCATGTAAGAAAATTATTCATTAATCACTAACATTTGAAAGGATTGATATTACATAGCAGTTCAGCATTCTTTTCTTTGTTTCTGAAGACATATTTCTGCTTCTTTATACTTTGTTGATCTTTTTGAAGGCATCTTGCTAAAATAACTTTAATCGGTTTATTAGTGAAAAACAAAAATCACTAAAAAGGATATAATATTCAAATGTTGAAAAAATAGAAATTATTGCAAGTTAATGAGTAAATTAAAAGAAGTGGTTTATATCAGCCTTGGCAGTCAGTGCAAATTTCGAAAGCATATGAATTTCTTTGCTTAGACAAAAAAAAAAAAAAGAAATGGAGACTTTTAAAAAATAATTAAATATACCATCCTGTGTTACATGCTACTACTGCTATGAAGGTGTTGAGCCCATGAGAGCCACCTGGTTCCTCGAATTCTAATCGACTTGGAAAAGTGTTAGAACATCCTCTAGTGCTAAATTAATCTGCAACATCCTTCCAGCAGCTGTGTGGTTTGTGGCAAAGTTATGTGCGTTGTAGGTGCAGTGGATAACAGCTTGGAATGAGAAATCGGAGAGCTGAGTTTGAATTCCAGTTGAATTCCTTGCATTCACTTACGCACAAATACCCTTGGGAAAGGTATTAATCCATCTCTTCCCTCCATTTATGGATTAAATAACAGGACAGATTGGGTTTTATAGCCTTGGCTGGCAACCAGTCTATTGCAGAAAGTAATGGCAACTTACTGCAGGATAAACTCTTGCCCAGTCAGTTATGTCTCTTTTGAGAGATGATCACCTAAGTGCGTATTATGTATGGCACTTTACTGACTGACTCCCAGGTCAAACTAGTAGAGGCTCTGGTAGGGTGCTTAGTTTGTTACAGGACATGACCAAGCACTTGAATGATGGTGCTCAATGTTATCTTGGCATGTTTGTCCTCTGGTAGAGCTCCTCATTGGACACTAGGTCAGACCCCCTTGATGGTCCTGAGGTTGCTAGACTCAGTCACGGTATTGGAAGGTGAGGGTCTTGCTAAGAGGCAAGTATTTCGTGTGTTGTGGCAAATGGTTATCAACTGTGGATTTGTTTTCTTTGCTATAACATCACTGTACAAAATAAATTTGCAAAAAATACTATATCTATTAATGACAGTTATACAAAGTTAAAACTATCCAGCCATTTAATAAGAAATTAATATCCCTCCACTGTGGTTTCACTTACCACACAACTGCCATGTAAATTATCTGTCAAATTATCTAGTCAGTCAGTCAGTTAAGTGCCATACGTGATACACGTTTGGGCGATCATGTCTCGAAAGAGACATAACTGACCGGGCAGAAGATTATCCCGCAGTAGGTTGCCATTGCTTTCTGCGGTAGACTGGTTGCCGACCAAGGCTATAGAACCCAATCTGTCCTGCTATTTAACCCATAACTGGAAGGAAGCAGATGGATTAATACCTTCTAGACAAACTCCAAAGAGACTGTTATTAAAAGGGACAACTCACAGACTGCAATATGTATTGACAATCATTATTATACACTTATTGTCACAACAGTTTAGATGTTAGTTAGTTGAACAACCAAAATAAAGACTTTAGTCCAAGTAAATCAGCATCCAATATGAAAGTGTATTTAAAAAAAAATCTTTTATGTTTATTTCATTTGCTACGTAAGTCACTCTTTTCTGTGTTGTGTATTTATTTCTCTTCATATTGGTACAAACAAAGTTTCATCATATTTATTGAATATTAATGCAAGCTATGACCTTTTCCTTCAACCGAAAATAATATTCACATGTTTTTCTTATTTCTTTTTAGTTTTTTTAATGAGAGTAAAAATATAAACTGTTTTTCATGAAAATCATCTAAAATCAGTTGAGCAAAATACATGAGAAGTTTTGAAATGACCTTGTTTATCCATTAGAGTTCATAATTTTTTTTTTTTAATCATATCACCCCAAGCAAGGCGATAACGCCACTGATGCGCAGGGGGCTACGTAAGGGTAAAAAGAATGGAGAAGAGAAAGCTGGAAACCACATTCTAAACAGGGAACAAGGGATGAGCCTCTTCACCTGTTCAATAGACGAGGGTTGAGTGTAAACCGGGCGATAGTTTAGTCTATCTACTCCAATTGAAAAAAAAAATGAAAATAAAAAAAAAGAGTGAAAAGATTGGAAAAGAGAAAACCGGAAACCGCATCCTAAACAGGAAACAAGGGGTGAGCTTCTTCACCTGTTCAATAGATGTGGGTGGAGTGTGAACCGGGCGATAGTTTAGTCTGTCTTATATCTATTATCCTATTAGCTCATACATTTTGTAGACTTAATTGTCATACAAATTTTTTTCTAGAAAATAATTTTAATTCTTACACAAATTATAAAGATTTTACTATATATATATATATATATATATATATATATATATACACACACACACACACACACACACACACACACACACACTACCGGCCATAATTATTAGGCCGCCCCAGTTTTTTTAAAGAAATGATATATTTTATACTATTTTTAGTATTTATTGCTTTTTTGCTAAGTGGACAATTTTAAACGAAAATAGAATGGTTCTTTTGTTTGAAAAATTTTACAAGGCAATGAAGCAAAAAATGAACTTGTCCGAATCACCCTAAATTTTCTTCATTCTTTCATTGATGAATCTGCAATATAGGTAATTATTTAAATATTTATAAATTCATTTGATGCACATGTTATTGTGCAGTATTAACAAAAGAACCCTTTTATTTTCATTTACAATTATTCACTTGGCAATAAATACTAAAAAAATAGTATGAAATAAATATTTTTTTAAAAACAATGGGGTGGCCTAATAATTTTGGCTGGTAGTGTGTATGTATATATATATATATATATATATATATATACACACACACACACACAGTTGGCTGACATCGTTCATTAAAGAAGTTTTTACCCTATTGAAGTAATTATAAAATAACAAAATTGGTTCTCTTCATATCTTATTAAACCAGTGAGATAAACCTATAATTTAATATACATAGATGTAAGCCAAAAATTAAAATAATTTGAACAGAATGATTAATTTTTCTATCTTTCTTCTTGTCAGCTTTATGTCTTTTCAAATTAGATATCTAGCACTTCTCTCATCCAGAAAATAAACAATAATATTTTCCAAGAGTTTTTTTTAGTTCTTTGGAAAAGCCATTTCATGTGTTAATTTTCCAGAAATTTTGGATGCCATCTTGTGTGTGTTTGTGTATATACACACACACACACACACACACACACACATATATATATATATATATATATATATATATATATATATATTTCTGTATAAAATTCCAAGCTTTTTTTTTTTAATGTGCTTTTTATTTATTTAACCTTTCCTCTCATTCTAATTCATGAATGTTTTTTTTTTTTATCACACAGCGAAAATTCCGGGTAGGTATTTACTCAATGTTTCTGGATATCTAACTTTTTGCTCTTTGCCATGTATGCTACTATTATCATCATCATCATCATCCCCATAGCTGTTTTGTTGTTGTTGTTGCTGTTGATTACTCTTAATACTTCTATCACCATCACTGCTACCACTACATTCATTACTACTTCATGGCATTTTGCATGGCTGCTGCATAAGTATATTATTATGATAATATACTTATGTATATAAGTATATTATATATATTTGATTTTTTTAGCTGAATTGCAGAATTCAAATTACAGGATTTTTTTTTTTATTGAATCAAATTTCTGTATCCCCTTTGGTATCATGGTGTATTTTATTGACCTTTTTATTTCTTCTTTGCCATGGGTTATGTTTTACCATTTGGTTTCTGTGCATGGTTCCTGATTTAATGGATGCAATGTTTGGTGCTGCCATCAGTCTTGGTAATTGTCTGTGACAAATGTCTTTGTGCAAGACTGTTTCCTGATTGTACTATTTGTTATGATTTCCTGTACAAACCTTTTGTAAATTTTATTTCCTCTTTAATAAACATCCTGTGTCTGCATAGATCTGCAATGTGCATGAAGGTCTAAAAACAGAATGAACTTTTCACTGCTCTCCTGTCAATGAAGGAAAAGTAACTTTCTGTGATAATTACTTTGGAGGCAGCCCCACTTGATCTGTGGATCTGAGGTTATTTGTTTTCCATGTCCTACTCTGTTATAAACATCATAGAAACCAAATTGGTTATCAGGTTTATCTGGGTTTTTTTTCTTAATTTTTTCAATTCACCCCAAGCAAGGCAATAATGCCACTAAGACACAAGGGAGGGGGTACTGAGAGTGAAAGAGAATGAAAAACAACTTTGGTTAGAACCAGAAACCCAATCCTAAATGAGAAACAAGGGGTAAACTCTTACTCCTGTTAAAGCAACAAAGGAGGAGAGTGAACCAGATGATAGGTGAACATATCTATTACTATTGAGGAAAAAATAAAATAACAAATAGTAAATAAAATGTTAGAAGTATAGAGTTGAGGTAGACTTTAAAAGAAATCAAAAATTAAATTCTAAAGAGATAATAATTATTAAACTGGTATTCCTGTTACACAAACAAACAAAAAAAATCAGACTACTCTGATTGGGAGGGAGGGGGCAATCTTAGACAACAAACAAGGGATAAACCTCTTTGCTATTCAAAGAACTGGGGAAGTGTGTGAACTAGGCAATAGGTGGACATATCTACTATTATATTATCTAATCATTTTAGTTGATAGTTACTCATTCTTATA